>CAACVS010000247.1:0-44459 GCA_900660405.1 Pseudo-nitzschia multistriata | reverse complement strand
TCCCTACCAGGTCTACATGAGCTTCTGATCAGAACTTCAGAATTCTCGTAAACGCGCTCGGTAATCTTAATTTTATAATTTCAATTTTCATACACACTTAACACCTACTAAGTACACGTAATCTCGTGCAATCAAATTGAGACTGTCATCTCTAACACAAACTTCAAACTGATGCACTTGGGCTTTCCTACTAATAGTAAACTCTAATACTAGTAACTTCAGTCAGTAATCCGGCCACCTGCAGGTGGCGTTCTTACTACATATGGCTGGGATATATATGAAGCATTACTACTACTAGTAGTAGTATGCACTGTTTAGCCAGGGAGCAACCAAGAAGCCCTTAATAGAAAATTATAATATATTGACCAGTTTCTCTGCAGCACTTCTGAGATGAAGTCACAACTACTGGTAGCTGAGCCTCTTACTGGAGTTTTCTAGTACCTTAGGAGTACTACTAACCTAGTAATAGTTGCTGCTGGTGCTGCTGGTAACAAGATGTAAACGTAGTGGTGGGTTTACCAGTACAAGGACGAGGAGGCAGGTCTTGACGAGCTTGTTTTCTCTAATTCGTCGAATCCAACTGCCAATCCAACTGCCAAAAACTCCAAAAACCGTACCATAAAGTAAATTAGGGACACTCCGGTGCGGACAGCAAAAAAGGCCGATGAGTACTCGTACCCACACCGGTTGTAACACCGGTACCCTCATTTATTTGGGGACGGGAGTATTTTTTTCTTTCTTTCATCGCACAGCAGTATTTTTTATGCTAAAAATACTTTTTAGTATGTTCCTAGTAATTTTGATCTTGCCGAAAACTACAAGAAAGCTAACTATCTTTTTCCGTTCACTTTTACGTTGAAACATTTTTTCGTGCGTATTGTTGGTTGGACGTATTTGGCAATTTCTGATGGAAGGATTAGAACGACTTCCACATTTTATTCGCGGAGTGTGGTAGTACAAGTACCACGTAGTAAATCACGAGTAGACAGCACGCGCTTTTAAAATTTAGAATGTTTTGGTTCTTTATTACTTGTGCATGAGTACCGATACCGGTGACACTGCTAGTGCGATAGTGAACATCTGTGAAGTCAATATTATTCTTCTTGACTGACACCACTCTCTTCGAGCGTCGGTGGCTTGAATGTTTATAACAGCGAAAAGAAGCCCTACCGTATCAAAGAGAAAAAGTACATGGGACAAAGAGACGAATAAACGATGCCTAGTAAAAATATGATGTCAGACGATGACCTATTCAGGATATCGAAGCAACATGCTAGCGCTGCTGCGATTCAGGTAGCTTCCGGCGAGGCGTTTTCATCGCAAACAAATCCTGATTTACAAATTGCACAGCAGTATATGTCGCTAGGGAAGGCTCTGAAATTGAAGGGTGACCACCCTGCTGCAATTCAAGAAATGAAAAAAGCCTTACAAATTCGACGAAAGGTATTGGGGAAGGACCATCCCGAGACTGGTAGGTTCTTTTGTCGATGGCTTACCACACATGTAAATTTTTTTTCTTGGATTCAGCTGCCATTGTCGCCTTTTTACTTGATGGTGCACAAGCTTCTTGAATCTCACAGTCAGCATTTCTTTCAAAACTTTTCAGCAAGTACCTACTACCAGCTCGGAATTTGTTATACGCAGGCTAAAGAGTATGACCATGCCTTGACGGAACTCAAACGTGCGTTGACGTTAGGACGGCTTTGCTGGGGAAAAACTCACGAAGACACCGGTAAGTATCATATTACGGACATTACTGTGACAGACTACTTTCCGAAGATTTTTGGAAAATAATCGGTTGTGTCTCTGTGCTATTTGTGCTATACCTTGGCAGTCCTGACATGGTGTTATTTTCGTTTCAGGATGCACATATTATCAACTCGGGATTGTTTTGAATGCCATGGGAGACTTCGATCTTGGATTACGGGAATTGAAAAAAGCGTCGGAAATCTTCATAACCATTCTAGGAAAAGACCACGAGGCAACAGCTCGAACCTATCACCACATGGGCGACTCTTGTGCGGGCAAGAACGACACGACTGGAGCTCTGGTGCAATATTCAAAAGCATTTACAATTCAGGTCTCGCAACTCGGACGACACAATCCGCAGACGATTGAAACCTTTCGGAAGTTGGATCTTCATATGAGAAAACAGGAATACTGAAAGAATAGATGACTTTGACTGTCGTTTTGCCATGCTTTGGTTGCTGAAGTTGTCCTGTGATATTTTGAAAAGGTTAGAGTCAATACAACACAACATATTATCGAACGGATTGATTGTGAATATGTGCTTCTTATGTGGCATACTAAACTCTTGGGAATGAAAACTTCGAATCGATAAAATTTAGCAAATTATTCTCTACGGGATTGCGCAATACCATTCTCCATTCAATTACCATCGCCTGAGGCGGAACGACGAGATGCATCCATTCGGGCCTCATTTTTGGTCGGGAATGAAATATGCTAGCTTTCACGTATTACTGCGCGTACCTGCAAATCATTGGGGGTCATGGTTGAGCTGTCAAGATCTGGTGATTCCATATGTTGTGTTGGAAAGCAGTAGGTACCTTGGAACCATGAAATGTTTCTATTGGAAACAGAATCGGGCGAGAAGGTTTAGCAACACAGTCCTTGGGGTGTATTTATGTGCTAATGTGTCTTTTGATTGCGAGGACCGATTCATAACACTATTGGACTACGTACTTTTCGAAGCATTCTTTTTCTATTTTGATTTGATCGCACGCATACTCGCAATTTCGATTCCTATTCGAAGTAGTTTTATTTTTTAGCTCCAATCGATACACTCCAAGTTCTTTGTATCGCCAGTAGTAATTGTAATATTGCTTGTCTATTTCAAGTGGAAGGACAAATACTTATTTGTTACCATGGAGCCCAAACAAAAATATTTTTGTTGCTACGCTATGCACGACAATCGAAGAAAGGGCAATCGGGAAAACGAATGCTCTAGGGTCGAAACATGCGCGTGGAAATAATTTCTACTAGTCATTCTGGTGCACACCGTCTTTTGTGCTTTCTGGATGGTTGACTGGTGCATTGTGCTCGCATTCGTTCCGTCCACCGAGGCAGAAACGGCGTCCACAGCCCCCGAGCCGTCTCGAACGAACCGCCAGATCCCGTTTCGACCACGCCGGCCATTTTATCGCACGGGAACGCCGTCCATCTGGCGGACCAGCTGGTACACTTCCACGAGACCCACCTCGAACATGCCGCCGGAATCCGGCAGGAGCGGCTCGTTGTCAAAGCCGTCTGCGCGCGCGGATTCCGCCTTGGTCAGGTCCTCGTTCAGCCGGAGCCCCGCGCCGCCCTCGTCGTTGCCACCCAGGCCAAGAAAGTCGTCGGTCGAAACCTGAAAGGTCTCTACGACCGCGGTGGCTCTCGCGGAAGCCAACCGGCTCGTGTCGGGGAACAGCCCATCTGCCTGGTGGTCGGTGTCAAAGGACATCGACGCCGTGCCAAAATCCAGCATGTCGGGGGGGTGCCATTTCCAGCTTTTGGATCCGATTGCTTTCTTCTCGTTGCCATTCATCTCCTTTTCTTCGTTGCCATTTCCTTCCTTTTGCTTCCAGTCGTCCTCCAGATCGATGCGGAACAAGAAACACCTGCCGTCCCCATAAACCCGGCTAGAGCTGTGCCAGGTATCCGACGCATACATTCCTATCAGGTACCGGTTGTCTTTCCTTTCAAAGGGTTCCAGAACAAAAACAGTGTGCCTGGATTTGGCGAGGCATCGGTAAACATTTTCCAGCGACCGGCCGTGATGGGAAGTGCTGTAGACGAGATCCAATTTGGTAAATCGCAGACTTAGGGGTAGCCACTCGGCCAGTTTTGTCCGTATAAACGTCGACTTCGCCAGGCGAGGGACCACTCGTTCGCGGTTGGGATCCGTCGGTGGCGGAGGAATGACTAGACCGAGAGGTTCTATCTGGTCGAGGTAAAAATCAATCGTATCGGTTCCTTCGTCTTCCCCCTCGCCATCTCCTCCAGTTCCGGCTTCTTGGAGAGCTCTTCGTCGTATTGTCTCCTCGCGGTACTTTTCTTCTTCGATTTCGATGATGCGAGCCAGGATGGGTCGGCGAGGAAAACGGAATCGCTTCCGGACTCCCTTGCCGTGAACCCCGTATGCCTTTTTCACCAGGACTTCGAAATTGAGGCCGTGACCGTCCCTGCCGCCACGACAGTACTCCACCAAGCCTAGCCACCACTTGTCCGGTTCGACGCTCACGTACTTGTAGTGTTCTTTGTATTCCTTCCCGTACAAAACCGCCAGAGCGATGCCGAATCGGAAAAGCACCTTGTTGCCCTCCAGGGAATATATGTCCATTAGACGAAGGACCATCCTCTCCGGAAAAATGGTTGTGAAAAAGTTCTGAAATATTTCTTTCGTGTATTCCGCATCGACACCCTGTTCCTTCATGGTGGCAAGGGTGTGGGGATGGAGGCGCCCCAGGACGTCCAAAAAGGCACGTTGCATCGCAATGTGTTCCGACCGGCTGGTGGCTAGGAACCAGGCGGAATGGTAATACATTTCCCGACAAGCATAAAACACATAGGGCTCGCTCATGAAACCCGATAAAATTGTTACCAGCGTAGGGACGAGAGGCGCGAAATCTACAATACCGCCCAGAACCGAATGGTGGAGAGCAAACACAACCTTTTTCACGGCATTTATACCCGGACAGTTTTCCTCTTCGAGCCTCGCCCACACCGAATCGTTTCCAAAGTCCATGGCTTTCACGTCTTGTTCATTGATTTGTCGCAAAGCAGAGCCTCCGATGCTTTCCCCAGCACCGCCACTCCCGTTCTGGTCACCTGTCCACAAGGAATCATACATGGAATCCACGGCTCGGACCCTCGCCAGTGTTCTGTACTTGTGGATTTCGGACAAATCCTGATCGATGCGACACGATTGGATGACATTCGACAGCCACACGGCGCAGCGAAGAGAGGGGGGAATTCCTTTGCGGATCATCTGTTCAAACCAAGATTCGAAACCGAGGTGGCAAAGAAAAAGACAATGCGAAATTAGAAGGCGGTTTGCGCATCACGGGATCGCCTCGGCATTCTTTCGGCAAATACTGTAGTATGTACGGTACTCACCCCTTTCAGGCTGTTCAAAGAAAGAAACATTCAAACAAGCAGTGCAGGCGTTGCAAGATGAGAAATTGTGTGCCAACGGGATTCGCCCCACCGTATCGAACACAACAAACCAACCACCCAATTTCCCGACCATAAAACCATCGAAAAGCACAACACAACACAACACAACACGCTCGCAGCCACTCACAGGTTCGGGTCTTCGCAAGAGTCCCCGGGTTCCGCCTCGGTGGGGGAGGGTTGTTGCTTTCTCCAGACAAAGCCCCTGCGCTGGGCCGGGGGGGCGATCGCAAAGAGCGGCGGTCGGTCGTTCCAGGCCTCGGGGATTTTCTGGTTGATCTCGCGGTGGCGGAGGGTGTCCGTCGAGTTGATGAACATCTCGCCGAGGCCCGGGGGGAGGTCTCCCCCCTTGCCGGGTGCGGATTCGGAGCGCTCCATCGCGTTCTGCCCTGCCTCGGAGGGTGCAAGGGAGGGCCCTGGGATCCTTGTGGAACGGGTGGGTGCCGGGTTCGACAAGGGTGGCCTTGTTCTCTCGAATGCGGCAACCGGAAAGCCTTCTGCAACCACACCGCGAAGCCTTGTCTCGAAGCGAAAGACGATGGGTTGAATGGAACGGACGAGTGAGAGAGAGAGCATTGTTCTTCAAAACTTGGAAAAAATCTTCTCGTCCGGATTCAACGGCACGGCGTACGCTGCGATCCTACGGCTTCTACGTGAACGTATACTCCGTACGAAGTACAAAGTACTTAGGGGTACTTGTGCTATCGTTACGCGTTCTCGTACCTAATGGTACTTTACCGTACATAGTAGAGAACGGGTGTCAACGGCGAACTCGGATAGACACTAGTAGTCGAACCGGTACGGGACTGGACTAAAAATACTCCTGCTTTAACCGTTGCACCTTGCAGACGTCGCCGTACGAGTAGTACCCATGCATTACGACGATCCCGTACTGGATGTACTTAGGAACACGCTCCGCATCGCATCGCAGAACAGACTCCGTCAGTCATTTTGTGAGAAAAAAAAATCATTGAACGCAGATCTTTTGTTTCCAGAAGCAGGAAATTGTTGGCAAAAACTGTTCCACCGTTTTTTCAAATCCAAAACGAATCCTCCTCCTCCTCGTTCTTGTCACAAAGAGAACAACGGTCCGGATCACAGGACTCTCTCCTTCTTTCTCTGCGCACCAGAACATTGCATCAACTCTGTTGCGAAGCTAGAGAGAACAAGCAAGAATGGTTTTCTCTCCGCCACGAACGTCCCGGCGAGGGATGGGTTCGAACGCTTTGTGGTTGGCACTCCTCCGGTTGGCGTCGCTGGTGTTGGTCGCCCGCGCCTTCTCGGGGAAAGGAACGCCGCGCACCAGGGCGTCCCCTGCGGTTCTCTCCGGAAGCGGGGACGAGAGCGACGAAACACCGGGGGCTTCCTGGGACGACGGCGTGGACTACGACAAGGAATGGCCGGACGGGGGCAGCGGCGGAAGCAGCGGGAGCCTGCCCGATCCCGGGACCTCCTGGGACACCCTTCCGAACAAGCTCAACGCGGACTTTCTGGGAAACGACGCGACCGAGCTGCTCGGGATCAACCTGGAGCTCGAGCCCCTGTCGGCACAGGACGCGGAGCGGCTGCGCAACGACGCCCGAAAAATCGTCGAGGAGGCCATCGACGCCGGCGTGAACGACATCGAGGCCCTCAAGAAGAAGATGAAGCGCGAGCTCGACGCAAACCGGAGGGCGATGTCCCTCGCCTCCGACATGGAGGCCAAGCGCCAGACCGAAAAGCTCATGAGCAAGATCGATCGCATGACGGGAGACTTTCTCAGGTCCAACGAGGCCACCCGGGCGTCGACCAAGATGGCCGCAGCGGCGAGCCGTGCCATGGAGGGCAGGGGGCTGGAGATGGGCACCTGGGGCGTCCTGGGTGGCCGGACGGTGGTGGCGGACGACGACCTGGCCAGGAGCGGGGCGGCCGGCCTGCTGGGAAGCGTGGGGAATGCCGTCCGGGAGGCCGACAAGGCGGCCAACACCAAAACGACCCTGGACGACTACAACGACCTGGGAAGCATTAGCAGCACCTACCGGGAGGAAGACCCGCCGGCCGACGTTCGGGAAAACCGCATCCTGATCGTGGCCGACACGCAAAAGGACAAGCTGGCGAAGGAGCTGGTCCCCGCGCTCATGGCGGCCTTCGAGCGAGAGAAGGACAGCATCCCGGACCTGAAATTCGATGTCCTCTCCCCGACTTCCACCATGCCCCTGGGCGGGAACGACAGCCAGTGCGTGGTGGTCTTTTGCACCGGATTGAGCCAGCCCGACTCGCTGAAAAAGATGCTCGACCGGCTGCTGCGCAGGACGCTGGCGACGGGCGGGGGAAAGGTCGGAACGCCCCCGACGCAGCTCGTGGGTGTTTCGACGCTGGGGACGGAGCGCTTTGGTACCTTTCCCTACAACATGCAAAACTTTTTGGGAGGGAAGCTCGAAACGCGGCGGCAGATCGAGGAGGTCTTGATCAACACGGTCCGGAACCGCGTCGTCGAGCCACCCCTGGACTACACCCTTCTCAAGGTGAAGGAGGGAGACTTTCTTCCGGACGAGAGCGTCGGCAGCGGATCACCAAGCTTTTCGCTGACCCCTGGGGACGTCCCCGACGACGCCACCTCGGTCGAAACGGCCGCGAGGGTCCTCCTGCAGGCCATTGCCTTTCAGCCCCCGGCCCGGAACTCCACCATCGGGCTGGCCGGGGTCCTGCCGGCCTCGCTCCTGGAAGACCCCTCCGGTTCGGAGGAAGTTCTCGACGAGCAGGACGATTTCTGGAGGGAAACCTTTGCCTGTTTGGACGGGCCCGAGCTCTGGCGGACCGTCCTGCTCGAGGTCGAAACCACCGGCGAGGGAGGCCTTCCGGAGGAAGAACTCGCGGGCACCTGCGACCGGCTGCTGGAGTACCTGGGCGAGTGGGCAGGGGTCCTGGCGCGGTCCGGAAAGGGCCTGACGACCCCGGTCAAGGCGGAAACCGAAGGCGGCCTGGACCCGGCCTCGATGGTCACCCCCTCGAACAGCCGGACCCTGCTGGTCCAGGACGGGGTCCGCCTCCTGTTCCTGCCGACCAAGACCGGCAAGAACTACGCCAGCAAGGAGGAGGAGGAAGAACTGCGCAGGGAGCAGCAGCAGACAAGCGGGAGCGGCAACCGGGTTCCGCCCCCTCCCAAGACGGCCAGGGAGGGCGGGATCGACGTGGTGGTGGAAATCGCCGATCTCCCGGGGGAGGGATCGTCCGCTCCCCGCCGCCGGCAGCTGCGGGTCCGGGCCAGGAGGACCAACTATTCCGAGGACGCGGTGTTCAAGGAGATGAGCGAGGCCACCATCCTCAAGCGGCTGGAGGAGGCCCTGGAGGTCTTCAAGACCGAAAACAACATTTTGCCGCCCTGAGGAGAAACAACAAGCGGTGGATTGGATTTTGTCGATCGCCGGGCGAACCAGACCGGCAGGAAACAAAACGACACAAACCCAAAACAAGCACGACCACAACCGCGTTCCCAGCCCGGCCTTGCCCGGTGCCGTGCCACCCTCACGGTAGGAGAAACGAAAACGAAAACGAACAATACTGTATGTTATAAAATAATCCTAAAAAAGTTGTTACCGCCAAGAGACGATGGGAGAATGTGCATAGTGTGTTTCTTCCTTCCTTCGTTTCCTCCTTCTGTCCGTCGGTTCGTCATCCTTTCCTAGTGCAGTGAAGTGTTGTTGTTGTTGTTGTTGTTGTTGTTGTGTGCATCCCCAAACTAGCTCGATGCTACCCTCTGTCGTCCGCAGGGTTCCCCGATTCGTTTGCCTCGATGATTGATTGATTGATTGATTGATCGATTGATTCGTTCACTTCCTTGTCGCCGTTGACGACGAAAGGGCGGGGTAGTGCTGCTCCTGGTGCCGCCGCTGCACCTGGTAGTGTGGGTTCCCCCGTCCGTACCCCCGGCCGGCCGCGGGGTGTCCGGTGTGCGAGGACGACACCGCCGCCCCGGGATAATATTGGGCCGATTGCGGCCTGTGTTGCTGCGCGCTATAGTGCTGTTGTTGTTGCTGTTGCTGTTGCTGGTAGTGTTGTTGGGGCTGCTGGGAAGGGTGGTAGGAATAGTGGTGCTGGTGGTGTTGCTGCTGTAGTGGCTGGTGCTGCGGCTGCCCATAGCCGTAGCCGACCCGGTGGTGGCTCCCGGTACTTCCCGGGTAGTACATCGTCCCGGATCCCCGGCCTCCCCCGGAACTGGCGTACCCCGCGGCAGCAGCGGCATGTGCCTGGGTGTACGGCGTGGGTTGCTGTAGCTGCAGGCCGGCTCCACGCCGAAAGTCAGGATCCGTCTCTTCTTGCTGTCGGTTTCGGTAGGTAGCTTTGCTTCTGCTGGGTGGCTGGTGGTGTTGCTGTTGCTGCTGCTGCTGTTGGTCGCGATCGCCATCACTGGTGCTCTGGTTGGAGGCCAAGGAATTGAGAGACGCGTTGGAATTGGTGTGCAGGGGTGCCGCAGAGACTCCGCCGTTCAGGTTGCTGCTGCTGCCACCGTTCTTGTCGTGGTTTTGCCCGCTGTTACTGTCGTAGTGGCTCGAAGTGGGGTGGTTCGCTGCCATCCCTCCGGTCGATGGATTCGCATTCGGATTCGCATTCGGATTCGATTCCGATCCGTCAGAAGAGGCCCGATGGTCTGCGGGTTGGTCGTCCTGCTGCTCGAAAATCCGGGCCCTTGCCTCCGCGTACTTTCGTTCCTTCTCGCTGAGGGTGCTTCCTTTCTTGGCGGCCCCCGCAGGCTTGGCCCTGCCGCTCCCATTGTTGCCGTTGCTTCCGCTGCCGCTGCCGCCCGAGCTGTTCGAGACGTTGCTGCTCGAGCGCCGCATGATTTTCATTTTCTTCTTGCCCTTGGAGCCTGCCTTTGGGTTTCCAATCCCAACGGGGCCCGGTCCCCCCGAAGAGGAGGAGTGGGGGCTTGGTGCAGGGGATAGATTCATCTGGTGAAAGGCCGAGGAGAGCTGGTTCAGATGGTTCGGGTTTGAACCGGAACCGGAACCGGGGTTCTGGTTCGAATTGGAATTGGAATGCGGGTTCGAATGACCAGGGAACGAATTGGAACCCGCTCCGGTCTGGTACTCGGACTCCTTGACGTGGAGCAGCCGGCGGGAAGGTTTCTTCGAGTCGGGACCCTTGCAGACGCGGATGAGGTAGCATCCGTGGGCATCGGCCGTGTAGGAGTTTTCTCGGGTCATGCCAAAACGGTCGCAGATTCTGTGAAGGATGCACCGCTGGAAGGTCGTCTGGGGCCTTCCGTTGTTCGTGGTGGAGCTTGTGGTTGTGGTTGTTGTGCTGGTGCTCGTGCTGGTGCCCGTTGGGCTTGTATCCGCTAGGGCCTGTGGCGGTTGTTGTTGTTGTTGCTGCTGCTGCTGCTGTGGCTGTCCGATGCAGCCAAGAGAGGGGGAGATCACCGTTGAGTTGTACGGACCGCCAATGTCAACGTACTTGTCCTGTGGCTGCTTCTCGAGAAAGTCGATCAGGGCCTGCTCCAGCTTCAGCAGACCGAGCCGCTCGCGGGGATCCCTAAGGGCCGCCAACAGGGCCGAATCGATCGGTTCGGTGGAAGACGCCATCGGAAAAGCGACCCAACAACAACAAACAACAACCGCAAGGGACGAAAAGAACTGACGGAACGTCTGTTTTGCAACCACGGAACAAACGTTGTGTTGCCGGGTTCGTTTTCGGTCTGGGTCTTCGAGGAACAAAAAGTGTTGTGTGCCTCCGAGGTAGTGCTGCTTTCTCACTACCACTTCTGCTGTTGCTTCTGCTGGTATTTCTGCTGCTGCTCTTGCTGCGTTGCGAATGCTTCCTTTCTCGCTGGTCCATCGGTGTATGGTGGAGTCACCGAAACCGTCCCGTCCCGTTGCGTTGCGTTTCGTACGAGTATCGTACAGTAGTACGTACGGTGTACTACTTGTGGTGTGGTTTTCTTCTGGGACAACGGAACGGGACGGAACCAGCGGCGGCCTGAATTTTTGTTTCGTTGTACCGGCAACGAGAAAAACTTGCGCAAAGAGACGAGACGAGACGAGACGGG
Organism: Pseudo-nitzschia multistriata; assembly: GCA_900660405.1. Classification (NCBI taxonomy): domain Eukaryota; phylum Bacillariophyta; class Bacillariophyceae; order Bacillariales; family Bacillariaceae; genus Pseudo-nitzschia; species Pseudo-nitzschia multistriata. Next base: position 33,259 of record CAACVS010000247.1, on the reverse strand, counting down.
AAGAGATGCGATGCACCCGTGGGCCATCGAGTGCGTACGAGTACGATTACCTCCCCCGCTTTGTGCCGTACTTACGCTACTGTCCGTACCGTACGTAGTTTTGCCACGACGATGCACCGCTGAAAGTTGAATTAGCGCAAAACAACCGTGCGCGGATTGAGCCATCCAATCCCAGCAGGACGTACTCGTACCGTGTCGTACGGTACGGTACGGTATTTCCGTGGGACGCAGGCTGGTGTTGGTTTGCCGGGTCCACGGTCCACAAGCAACACGTGCGGTTCGTTTAAGGAACTATGTACGTACCGCACGGTAGGGAGTGTACTGTGAGACTCACGGAGCTGCTTCCCAGATCCCAGAGGAAAGCCATCCAGGGAGGGCCTTCCTCCATCGTACGGTTCGTACGGTACCGTACGTGCGGACGATGGCCCTTTCCGGTTTGCCGGCTTGCTTCCCGGCCGAAGGACACGACACACGACAACCCAAAAACACGTCTCCGCTGGTTGTACTTAGAGTACCGTATTAATACTACCGTAGTACCGTCATTTGTGGTCCCCCGTGCCGTAGCGTAAACGGCCGTACGAAGAAAAAACTCGGAGTACCGAAGATAGAACGAGACGTTGCTTTGTTAGCGCCAACTGGAATGGCTTTCTTATACATACTATACGTAGATGATGATCATACTATAATAGTTTACGGAACTCCGTCGAGTGTCGACTCCCACCTACCAACAACGCAATACTGGGGTGGAACACAACGACACTAAACAAGCTCCACTCACAACTGGTACGTACTCGTACGTACTCGTACCGCAAGACGAATTGTTGTTGTGAAATCATCGCACCTGCATGGTACCGTACTTACCATCCCAGCTGAGCCATCACTTGTCAGGCAAGCAACCAAGGGGTATAGTATCATTCGAGAAAGGCGTCTTCACTGCGTCGTGACCGAACGGGCAAGGCGGTCAATCAATCAGCCATACATCGAGCGAGTCCCATTTTCGACCATCCTCCAACAATGAAAGCCAAGCTGTTGCGTTCCGGCCTGCTTTTGTTCGCCCTCTCCCAGAACTTGAATTTTCTGTTCTTTCTCTCTGTTGATTTCGAGTATTGCGGTGCCTTTTCGGCGAATGGTGGAAATTCTCTCGGTACGCTGATAGCTCACCAGCAAGTCGGAAAGGAGCAAACCAAACAAGCCGTTGGTTTCCGTCGACGTTCGTCGCTTGCCCTCGGTGCAGAGAGGGATTGTCGAGTTGCGATTTCGACCAATAGCTCGGACAGCGTTGCAGGCGAACCTTACAACGAGAATGACACGAGTCACAACGATTTGGAGGCAGTGAAATCGTTGACGAGGACAGCAATGTATCGTTGTGGCACGGAAGAAGGATTGGATGCTCTGAAATCCTTGCGCGAACTTTGCGACAATCGCCTTCCCTTTGACTTTGATTCCGTTCACCGTCGACAAACATATGGGGGGAGATTTTCATCGCCAGACCCGAGAAACGCCGCCATCGATCAAGGCGAAGAAACGATTTCTTTGCTGCCGGGTTTTTTGCCAACCCAAGCCGTCGGGGACTTTTTGGAATCCGTCCGGTGCATGGAAGAGCAGGGGTGGATGAGCACTAATCCAGATTCTGTGGACGGTCTCCCGAGTCTTCACCTGAATCTCGTTAGCCAGGGAAAGCCCTTGTTCGACGAGACGCCTCCATCCTGTGACGATTCTCGGGAGAGTCCGAGCGAGTATTGCGACGAAGATTCGTTCGAAAGCCAAATCTTCCGGCTTTACGATATCGTTCGTCCTTACGTCTACGAAGAACTTCTTCCCAAGGTCGATCAATTGCTGAACAACGCCAACAAATCCACTCCCAGAAAACGAAAACTCAGGGTCTCGGATGTCTTTCTTCGGCGGTACGGGCAAGATATTTGCGGAGACGTCACACGGAACGGAATCTCGATCCACTACGATGTTTATTCGAGGGTCACGGCTGTCGTGGCTCTGGACGAAGTCGCTGCCGAGGGCGACAATGGCCTCTTCACGCTGACCGTAGACGAGAACACGGGCGAGACCTCCAACCACAAGGCCCTGCGCAGGTTCTTTCCCCTGCGGACGGGAGATTGTGTCGTTCACACGTGGGACGTCTTGCACGGCGTCGACGTTCAACCCGGATTGGACCGAACGAGTTTGATTGTGTGGTTCGATGAAGTAGCTGAAGGCGAAGGCCAAAACGAAGCAGAATCGGTATCTCCGTGGTTGTCCTTGGAGAGCCAGAACGCACCACCAGGTGTCACCACGCTGCAAAACGGAAACGACGTGAGGCAATTTGTGCTGGCAAGTGCTCTCTCGAGTCTCGAGGGCGACGAAGACACGGAACTCGAGGAAATCTTGTTGTATCTGCGCAGTGCCTCTAGGGGAAATACATTTGCCCTGACTCGGATGGGCAGCATCTGTGACGAAGGGGCACTGTCGTCACCGGAATTGCAAAAGGAAGCAGTCCAACTCCTGGATCGGCTTCGACCTTTCAAAAACCTCCCGGAGATCCTCCAGGGACTTCTCGAGGGAAACGACGCCCAGAACCAACTGGCCTGCCGGTTTTGGTTCGAGGCATCCCTGAGTGGCAACCCACTGGCACAAAAGGCACTCGCAAACGAGATCATGTTCCGGGCCTCGCAGTCCGAAAGGCCGGACCAGCGCTTGCTCGCTGCGGTGTTGTTTGCCCTCGCATCGCAGCAAGAGGACGAGGACGGACCCTCCGATTCCCTTTCGCGGGTCATCGAGCACGACCTTGCGGCGCGCAACGTACAAAGCCAGGAGGAATTCTTGGCCTCTCCGGTGGTACAGACGGCCAAAGCCGCATTTGGCGCGGCATGAGCAAGGTTGCACCATTGCGCACCTATCATGGCGAGACTGCTTTTGGTGGATTTTCGGTTTGATTCGACAAAGATAATGATAGTCAGTGTTTTTGCATACCAATGTTACTTGCAGTAACTAATATGTACTACAATTAGTTCTGCGTTGTTAAACTTACTTGCATCAGTGCCAAGTAGAATTGGTTTTACTGCTACTTGTCAGAGATAACCTGCATGATGCCATAGAAATCTACATGATGCCACTACTAATATGTACCACCAGTTTCACAATCATTTGCAAACAGTATCAACAAATCCAACCCCATTGAAGATTAAGATAGTGCATTGGCTACACAGATGGAAATTTTGAACTAATTGATATCTCAAGTTGACATATAGTACTACTTTACATCTTCTTGCTTACTACTACTATTGGACTTGTCCTTCTTGCTGTTCTTGTTCTCTACTACTAGTATTCCTCCTTAAACGTCCCCTCCCATGTCCATCTTGATAATTGTTGTGGATCACCTCCTCAGATGCAACGAACTTATTCCAGGGAGTGTTCCGAAGGTTCTGCTCTGTCACGAGGAAGGAACGAGAAGATGCGAAAACCGAGTTGTTTTTAACTCATAACCTATCCAGATTTCGTCCAAATCATCGACGGATACAACGGCTCGTTCCTCAATCATGCCGGTGGATGGATACAGGGAGCGTGCCGGTAAGAAATTCATTGAAATTCATTTTTTCTTTTTTTGAATTTGTGAAAATCAAGTTTCCTCGAAACAATTTTACTTGCGCCATCTCAAAATTGAACAAACTTCTCCTTGTCTTCTTGATGTAGGAATCGGATCCCGGAATTCACACTAGAAACCCTACGTGCAAATAGATTCACGTTATACCGGTAGGAACAACGACGAAGACAGAACTATAGAAATACCGCGTTCATTGGTGTTATTGAAAAACTGATAGCTCGAAGGCGAGATTTCCAACAAGGTGGGAGAAGGGGCCGAAGGCTAGGCTAATTTACAGCGCAACAGAACACCAAACAGTGCCATCATGAGTCGAGATTTCAATCCATTCGATGACGACTATCAGGATGACAACTTTCAAGATCGGCCCGTTGGTGATAGCCAGGACCCACCAATTGACACCACGGCATCGTTCAACCGAGGGGACGAACTAGGGCAGAATTATACCAAAACACGCCAAGGAAGATCGGCCCCTCTCTTATTCTCGAATCCGTTTGTAGACCAAGTAGGTTCGGACAGTGGTCTTGGCCTTGGTCCTACTGCTACCGAAAAATATTTAGAGGACTCTTTCGACCGCGCACCCATACTCTCTCCTGACGCAATTGCGTCTTCGCCGTCTTACAAGTCTCCGAAACGAAATTATAACGAAGCAGGAACGATCGCCCATAGTGAAATGTCTCCTTTGTTACCAGACGATTTATCCCGGGGGTATCAAAGTAGCTCGCCTTCCCTTAGGTCTGGACGGTCCCGTCGTCGCAAGATAACGGTGCCTTCCAGAATTTTCACGGGGCATACTTCAGAGCCATCGCCGTACGCACACCGACGAAGATTATCTTTATCGTCGGCCGAAAGTAGAAGATCAGGGAACTTCAAACGTCACCGCGGGGGCCACCAGAAATCAGATGTGGTGATGAACGAACTCGCACACAGTGACGATCACGAGCACCCAGAACAAGTTCAAATGGAATACAAGTACATTTTGCTCGAAGATCTCGGAACAGCCGCCTCGTGGGTAATCTTGGTATTGCCCTACGCCACGTTTTTCTTCAGCATACTCCTGCTGTATTTGATCTCAGTTCCAGTCGCGGCTATGGGATCGACGGTAACGGCATTGAGGATTTCTTGCTTCTTGGTTACCTTTTCGTTTATTGTCTTCTGGATACGAAAAATGGAGATGGTTCAATTGTGCATCGGAGGTTTTTGCAAAAGGCTTCGATGCCTTTATTCTCTGGTTTGCAGAAACCTATTCAGGGACGATGAGAAAGGAGATGAAATAGATGGCAATACCGACGAAACATACTGGTGGGAAAATCCATGGGTTTTGTTTCCGGAAAGATACTATGTTCTACCTCTCTTAGTATCGTCCCTATTGGTTCTAGAACCAATCCTTGTGGTGATCTACTTCTATCCGGCCCTTGGGACCCCCACCTTGTATTCAATAGCTCATGCCTCTTCTGAGGTTGGGATACAAGCCTGCGCCTTTATCTATTTATGCTTAATACAAGGTTTCCGATACCACACAGGGGAACGATCGAAGCGAAGAGCAGAACTTCAAAGGAAAGCCTTGCAACTCCGTAGAGCTGTCAAGTTCGTTGACGAATGCAAGGACGAGCACAAGAGTTTTATTGACAGTCCAAAGGTTGTGCAAAATTATTACGACGAATTTGGAGACATAGACGGGAGTGCCTTCACGGGACACTTGCGCCTACCCAACGATCCTTGTGCCGATGGGTGGGCAGATTTCCTGTTGCCCAAGACTTTCCTTTTGGCAATAGGGGTCTTGTCGGCATCAATGGTATCATTCAGCATGGCACCACCAGGTGGGGACAAAGGTTTCCGAACCTTATTCGTTTTCGGCTCGATAATATACGCGATGACGCTCTCCGCTTGGACCCTCTTGACAATTGCTGCACTCTATACAACGGGACAAAAATTGAAACGTGAACCTTTTCTTGGTACTCGTCCTGCCCAGCTTGCGTACCGAATATTGTTTGCTCATTCTGGACTTGCTATCATTGGCCTCTGTATAGCTTCCATGCAATACATCAATCAGATTAAAATGGCCTTGAAGAACGAAACTATTTCCACGATCATAGAGCAGGAGAACAGGTCTGTCGTCTATCTCGAAGACATTTCCTTTCCGGGTATGTTCGGGAGACTTATTTGCTTAACTGCACAAGTTGTAATCACAGCTTTTATTTTTCTTCCTCCACACACAATGGATTTTGAAGAGGATTTCGACGACGACAAAAATGAACTAACAGAACTTCAGATATTGAGCAAAAAAAGGAGAGACAAACGCTTGGTTGTTCATTTGGCAAAAGAATCCAAGACCTGGCGCATTTTTCCGTGCCCGATCCAGAATCTAGATGAGTCAAACTCCCTCTTTCAGGACGACATGTTTCAACTGTACAAAGACTTTCATACCGACCGAGATACCCACCAACGAGGACTGGTTTCGATTGGACCATATACTCCAGTGTTCTGTGCCGAATTGGCATGTTGGCTGAACGAAGCCTCTTGGCAAGCATACAATTCTCCTGTAGAATCAACGGAAAGAAAAGACTTTGGGAATATCTTTGACAAGGAAGATTTCGTGGGTTGGATGAGACTTGATTTGATTGGGCTGCAATTGGAGGGTTACGTATACGACGAACGGACAAGTACACAAGCCTACATCGCAACAAATAGTGCTCCACAAGTTGACGGAGAAGAAGACAGTATCATCGTAGTCGCGTTTCGTGGAACATCCGACGTAGCGAACGTGAAAACAGATTTTAGGTTCAGGCAGGTACGTAAGGTTTGCAAATTGGCTTTTTAACCCTAGCAAAGCTTTGTCGACTTTCTCTTGAATCATGAACTGCAATAATGCTTTTGTGACTATTGACAGTAATGTACTGACAATAAATGCGATAATGACCACTCGTTTGAAAACAAAAGGTACCCCTGCACGACCAAATCACAGGTATCGGAGAAAGCTCGTTTCGCGTGTTTCCTGATCGAGTCGAGATTAGTGATGCCGACGGATGGATATGGGATACCAAGACCACAAAAAAAAATAATGATGGGGAGTACGTCAAATGTGTCGACTGTTGGACAGAGGCTGCACCGCCATGCACACCTACTCACACTGCTAGTACACCAAAAGCAGGTGGTAGAAACAGAACCTATTCTGTTGGTGGCTTCGATGGAGTTGTCTCGAAGGATACTGTAGATATTTTGAAGGGGGCTCCCCTTGCACGTAACAGTTTCCCTATGGTCCACGAGGGCTTCCAGGATGCTTACAGTGAGATCCGACAGCAACTGTTCGAACTCCTGTTGCCGGTCCTCCAACGTCAACTGGCTAAATCGACCGAATCCTCGACCCGAGCAGCTGGAAAGGAACCTCTGGCTCTCCCTAAAATTTATTGTACAGGTCACAGTTTGGGAGGATCATTAGCTCAACTGTTTGCTTTGGATCTAGCGGCAAATTGCGAGCTTGTTTTGCCGCACCGCCAATCGCAGTCTCGATCTTCCCCTTCACCAACACAAAACAAATTAAGAGAACAAGCTGGATTCTTCCCAACACTTACTGCGGTGACCGGACTACCGCCGAAAGATCTACGGTTGCAACCAGCCGTCGGCGTTTATACCTACGGCCAGCCTCGCGTGGGTAACAAAGCGTTTTCCCGGCTCTATAAACAGCGAGTCCCCCATTCCTTCCGGGTAGTGAATGAGGGCGACGCTATAACCACGATTCCAAACTACTTGTGGTGCGGTGGCCTGTACAAACACGCTGGTCTCGAGGTTATTCTGGACGCGGGCATGACGGGAAACGTTTTGGTGGGACCGACGGTTGTGGAGACCCTCTTCAGGTTTCACAAGGTCCGAACAAACGTCATGGCGCACCAGATGCAGCGCTATCGGGAGTGCCTGGAGTGCATCTTCGACCCGAGTGAACTTTTAGAATACTATCGCGACCACAACGTTGCCTACGAAGAATTGCGCGATGTTTCGGGCGGCAACGACGAAAAACGAAAGCAAGAGGAACGCCGTCAAACAAAGGAAAATCGCCCGATGGACGGATTAGATTGGAACTTGGACAGCCATAGGAAGGAAACAGGCGTGGTCGAAACAGATGAATTGAATTGGTACAGCTAGATCTAACAATGAATTCCAACAGAAGAAAGAATCGCAATTTGCATTCACAAAGTTCTCTCGTTAATACTTCTCATTTTTGTATCCAACCGTACTTATGGTAACCACGATTATCGAAAAAAAGTACAAGCCTTGTAACAACGGGAACTGTGCTGTTGCGTGAGTTTTTTCGTGGATGTATATTTTGCAGATTCGTTATGTTCAACCAAGAACATGCAATACGGCGCTCGAAATAGCTGTTGATGTTCAAGGGAAGCAATTTCGATAAACTCTTTCGACGTGTATTGTTTCCTTGCTGTCGAAGCAGGCACATAACAAACAGAACAAAGTGGCCATTGTGAAATACCATCCATCTTCGACCCAGCGCCCATAAACACATGCATTCCGATTTGCTTAGTTGCTCGCCCGCTTGCTTATGCGTAGTATACTATGTTACAATTTCCTTCGATTTCGTTCCGTCCAATCATTCGTTTATTTTTTCTTGGCCGCCTTGGGCTTGATTTCCTCGTCGGGCGTGTAGTGGATAAAAATTTCGTTGGGCGTCGACCCCGGTGCGTAGAACCCGGATCCCTTGCTCCAATCGTAGCTGCTGGCGTACGCAAAGAGATTTCCCTGGGCATTGAATGCCGCACACGAAATGGTCTGCTGGATCGCGTTGAAGGCCTTGAGGCGCTGCTTGTTGTCCTTGTCCCAAAAGGTCACGACGCCATCCGCTCCAACGGTCGCAAATGTTCCATAGGTATTTTGAAAGGCAATGTCGTTCACGCTGTACACATCGTTTCCTTGGCGATGGCACTTGAAGGCAAAGTGGTCCTTGTTGGCTACTTTCGTGACGTATCGAATTCCAACGCGGCCCTCGAGACTGCCGCAGGCAAAGCCCGTTTGGTCGGGAAAGCAGCGGACGCAGCGCGTTTGGTATTTGAGGGGAGACTCCATGGTGCTGTGTTCTCTGGGTTGGCCGCTGACATCATACACGTACAGCTTGCGATTGGCGGTCCCGACCACCATGAGATTCCCCCGAACGTCTAGGTCATAGATTCGTTCGGGAAGAACGAACTCTCCCGCAGGTGTGGGAGATCGTGTATCCCAGAACTGTTCCATTGTTACGGATCAAGCATTCGTTTATGCAAAAAAGAATTTTCAAATCCCGGGTGTTAGAACTAGTGGCATTCTCGCACAAACGAAAGCAGGATCCCTGCTTCTCGTAAACACGAACCCAACCGGAAGAGCAACAAAGAAGCAATGCCCAGTTGCAAACCTACCTTCAGCTTGTTGTCCCATCCCCCCGAGACTACCAGATTCGAAGAACTGAGAAATCCCACCGACTTGACCGGCTTGTCGTGGACTCCGATTTGCTGGGCGACGTTGTTGGGCGGCGTTTCCCCTAGCCGCCACATCCGGACCGCCTTGTCGGCCCCGGCCGAGAAGACGGTCGAGCCGTCCGCGGAAAAACACGTGTCCATGACCGGCATCTTGTTCTCGTGGTTGACCTGGGCCTTGGGCTGGGCGGCGACCTGGTTTGGGGCGTTGCACTGGACCTCCCAGACCCGGACCCCCGAGTCCCAATTGGAGGAGACCAGAAAGTTCGCGGTGGGCGACCAATTCAGGGAGGAGATCCCGTCCGTCCCGGCCTGCGGGACGCAGCAGTCCCCCTGGGCGATCGATCGGGGCTTGCCCGACGTGGGTGCCGGAGATCCGAATGTGGACATTGTTGGGTGGGAGACTACGTGACGCTATCCGAAACTGGGGCAGGCTTTGGTTATTCCGATCTTCCGTTCTTCTCTCCTTCGGCAACGGCGTTGAGTCTCCTTTGCTTTTGTCGTTACTGGTCTTAAATGGATTCTATTGGATCTGTCTAATGGAATGATGCAAGAACCCCGCTTTGGCTTATCCACTGACCTGCTAGAGCAAAGATACAGCTAACTTTTTTGCTTGCTACGGTATAGTTTGTCAAGAGGTGGTGATCACATTTTTGATGGTCCGTGTCTAGCATTAGGACCGGCAGGTAGTACTCGTACGAGTTACACTCCAGATCAAGCGGAACGGCCTGTTGGTTGTACCGTACAACGGGTATTTATTGCTCCTATCGCACCGTAGTAGCTGTACGAAAACTTGTACTCGACGAGGTACGAGTACGACACGGTACGTACGAGTACTGGCACAACCCGGACAGTTCATTGGCGCTGCCAATTTTTTGTTTTGTTCTATGCGCGATCGGATGTTTTCGCGCGGTGGATGGTTTTGTTTTGGTCGAAAGAGTCATTCGATCTTCTTGAAGTTCGAATTCGTGCGCTTCCGATTGGCCACGGGAGATGATGGCTTAGATTTTTCGTTCCCCGCGGAACATACTTCTCACGGCACGAGTGATGACGAGGTGTTAAAGAAGCTACATTACAGGCACCATCGTATCCGTACATACTCATGTACCAGTTGAACGACGAGTTTCACCAAGTGTTCCACTGTGAGAATCTCCGCTGCGCAACAAACGACGATACGTTCACATCACAATACACCGCGACGCCTTGCAATTGAACTTTTGCTTCGTCGCAACCCATCCAATACTAGCTACTGCTTTGGTCGACGAACCCCCAAAAACATAAGAGGACACAAAGTCTAACGCAAATATAAGACACCGAATCCAGACGCAAGCGTTGAAAAAAAAACAACTAGTGATTGCTGTTTGTCCTGAAATTCACGCACCGCTTCCAACAAATCCATCCCCGAGGTTGAGAATTCGAAACTTCCCTTAGACCCACCCAGTGAGATAGTCTCTCATAGACCGGTCACTATCTAAAATATCACACAGTACAAATAATAAAGAATGGCCTCAACTGCGTCCGCAAAAACGATGGCGACGGGATTGGTTCTCGCCCAGGTCTTGTTGTCGACAATGTTGCCCGCGGTCGATTCCTTTGTTCCTTCGACGACGTCGTTTTCTGATCGGATACATGTATTAGACAACGATTTTTCCATCCGTACCAATGAAAATAAACCAATCAACTACAACAGCTGTTTCCATAGCAGAATCCAGAAGTCTTCAACAACGGAAACCACACTAAAGGCCATCAACGCCGAAGAAACATCGTCGTCGTCAATACCGCCCCAAACCGAAGAAGAGAAAGAACGATTGGAAAAAATCTGCAGTGGCCTGAATGCTGCCTTTGAGGCATCTCGGAAGGACCTGACCAGAACCTGCAACGTCAAGGTAGGCGTGTCCCCCAATGTTGACAGCTACGGCGAACCCGTGGGGTCCAACATGCGGTTGGGTTGGATTGCCACCAAGGACGTCAACAAGGGAGACATTCTCATGAACATGCCGTACGACGAACAATGGGAGATCACCCCCAAGACGGCCCGCAAGACCGTCTTCTCTGGAATTCTAGACGACGCCTACGAGGGATGGACGGGTGAGACCGGCCTCTTGGCCCTCCAGCTCCTGAACGAGGTCGCCCGCAGCGCCTCCACCGGCGGCGTACAAAAGCCGGTCCGGGGCCCTCCGATCCAGGCCTTTTTGAACGAGTGGATCAATGCCCTTCCCACGCCCACCGAGCTCGAAACACAGCACCCTATCTTTTGGTCCGAGGAAGACCAAGAGATTCTACAGCAGTCGAGCAATACCAAGATTTATCGAATCCTGGACGACATCGAAGAGGACGCCAACTGGTTGGTCACGAACATCTTTGAAAAAGACCGGGCCACCTTCCCAGAAACAGTAGAGATCCAATCGGGCGAGACCGTTCCTTGCTTCAGTGTCGAAGGGTACAAATGGGCCATGGCCCTGACGAACTCGCGGGCCTTCTTTGTCGACGGAACCATTCGGCTGCTGCCCTTCATGGACATGTGCAACCACGACGACGAAGCCAAGGAACTCCAGGGGGGGTTCATGGGCACCTTTGGAACCACCAAGGGAGCCGAGGTGCTGTCCACCCGCAGGTACCGGGCCGGGGAGGAAGTCTTTTTGTCGCTCGGCCCCAAGAGCGCCGCGGATTATCTGCTGGAGCACGGATTTTGCCCCGAGGATTGCCTCAAGACGGCCGTCAGCGAGATCACCCTGGAACTCGATCCCGAGGACCGCTTCTACGACGACAAGATCGACATCCTGGAGTTCGAGACCTACGACCAGGCTCCCATGGATCCCTCCCAATCCTTCGATGTCGTTTCAGCCCCGGGACGGGACGGAGAACCGGACCCGGCCCTGATGCAGTTCGCCCGGTTGAAGGAGCTGAACAACATGGATGCCTTTTTGCTCGAGAGCATCTTCCGCAAGGAGGTCTGGGGGTTCATGGCCTACCCCGTCAGCGAGAAAAACGAGTTTGCGGTGGTCGAGAGCATTGCGCAGCTCTGCGAGACCGCCATGGAAGACATGAAGTCCTGCCCGGAACCGGAGCAGGAAGGGCCAAACTCGGAGGTCTGTGCCAAGCTGCGGGCGTCCGAGACCAGGGCGCTCCGGAGGACTCTGGAGTACATGCTTCGCGATAAGGAAGCCCTGGACCTCAAGGAATACTACCAGGAACGCCGATTGAAGGACCTGGGACTGGATTCCGAGTGGTCGCCCGAGGACGACATTGGCGATCCCGACCTCAACTGGGGGCAGACACGGTCGCCCGGCGGGGCCGATTTCGATTGGTAAACCAACCGCCTTACCAACCAACGACCTCGTGTAGCGGCTCTGCCCTGCATTACGATGCAAAGTCGAAACAATCGGGTAAAATAGAATTCAAGCAACAAGCTTACGAAATAAAGAAATAGTGTAAATTCCATCGCAACTTGAATACTTGACACTACACAATGAATGGAGATCTCCTGATTCCGTATTCAGCGATAGAACACCTGCCATGATACGATTGTGTGCGAAGCCTTCACCTCCTCGTCCACATTTTCGTTATCTCCTTGCACAATACGGTTAATGACGTTCTGTACAAAAACTTTCCGGAACACATGAGGAAAAATTACGCGGTTTTCAAGTTTTGCAAATGCAAGAGACGTCGAGCATTACGCAGATAACAATGCAGTGTATATACAAATGATACAGGCTCACTTTGATGTCTTCTATGGAGGTAAACAATAATAGCTTAACATTACGATTGGATGTAAGGCTTTGTTCAAAAAATATTCAAAAGTTTGTCACCCATGCAGTCAACACCGCAATGTTATGCGCCGCAACTGGTTCTTGGTTACAAAAATCGATCCAGAAAGGATCCAATCTCGTCCCAATCGGAGGTCGTCCACACCACCGCATCGTTGCTGTCTATTTCGTCGCCGTCTTTGCAAAACTCGCGAAGGGGTCGAAGGACCACCCCGAACCTGGAGGCCAGACCCATGGTGGATTCGGACCGACCGATCAATATCCCCACGTCGGCTTGGATCAGTGCCAACAAATCCGTCGACGAATCCCCCACGTAAACAACCGTCGCTGGTTCTGTCGTCGTAGTCGCTTTGGATTCCGGCTCGGTCGGCGTCTGCAGCCTTAGGATTTGCTCCTTCTTGGCAATAGCCCCGGGAACACTCAGCGAAACGGCACCGCGGTGGTCTACGGAGTTGCTCCAAACGGGGACGTCCTCCAGTGCGGGCGGCCCTGCGCCCTGATCGTTCCCGCTGCAGAGAGGGTGCACGAGGACGGCCCGGATCAGGGCCGGGCACCAGTTGATGCTCAGCACCCCGATGCCATGCCGCTGGGCACACCTGCGCAGAACCGGGAGGCAACCCTCCCGTAGCCGAAGGATCTCCGATAGGCTTTCTTCGGTGCCCTCCGAACTTGACCCACCGGCCATCTCGCCGTCGTGAGCCTGGATCGATCGGAGAAGCTCGAGGTGCGTGACACCCCCCAGTCCCCTGAGGACCTCGGATTCGGTCACCAGTCCGGTAATCTCGGTCGAGACACCGTCCAGCCGATCGAGGGAGGTTTCGAGAAGCTGGAGGAGTTCCGATTGCTGCTGCTCGGTTTGATCGGGGCCTCTCTCGAAGCTCTCCGATTGGATCGATTTCATGACATCGACGTACCGACGAAAATACTCCCCCTCCAGTTCCGCGAATACCGGCTCCCGCTGCTTCCAATCGGCCGTCGCTCGTTGGTTCCACAGGGACAAACCATGCTTTTCCGGGGTCGAGGGGACTTCCTCTGTTGCGTGCTGTTGCTGTTGTTGGCTCTGGACGATGCAAGCCAATCGAGGAAGGAGGGGCGTCGTGTCGCGTTCGGTGCAGGTGCCATCGAAATCCACCACGATCCAGCTCTTCGATTTCGGATGGCTCGTCGTTGCGCCCGAAGAAAGCGCATCGGCGACTCCAATGGCGTTAACGGAAGACGCGCTATAGCCGCTGTTGCGGACGCTGTCGTGACTCATTGTGGATACCAGCAGCAGCAAGACTACCAGAATTTGTCCAAGGGGGATATTGCTGCAAGACCTCTTCGAAGAAACTGCTGCCGCTTTCGTCCCGGAAGCAAATAGGAAAGGAAATCGTCCGCAGCGGCTTCGTTTCATAGTCCAGCCCAATTCGGTCCCGTTCCTTTGCTCTAAGGGCCCGAGGGGTCGATGCTCTATCTAGTTACGATAACAGTTACGCTAACAAAATTCACCGAGGCTTCATGTTGTTCATCCTAAATCCTAACTCCACTGGATCCAACCAGTACTGAACTGTACTACCGGTAGTATCGAAGTATTCGAGTCGAGTCGACCAGTTTTTCAAATCAAAAAGGATCGAGACTGACTCGTGACTAATTCAGACGTGCAGTCTGAGTTTTGAGTCGACCCTGTCGTCGTCGTTGGAGAATACGTATTTAGTCTTTCCTTCATCCGTTGTCGTGTGTTCACTGCACCAGAGCAAAATAATCTCGGTCTCATTTTTCCCTCTCTCCAACCAACTTCGCGAACGCCGTAAAATCTACGGAGCCCATCGAATCAGGGCGGGCGCAGGATGCATCATCGTTGCCCTCCACGAAGACACCAATCTTCCAAATCGCGGAGCCGAGCACGATCGAAATAATGCGGACGAAACGAAACCGCGTACACGTACCCCTCGTACTGAGCAAATCGTACCGTTCTCGATTTCTGTGGCAAGCACCCATCATCGACGAAATCGATTGAAACTGTGCGAGACTAAAAAACAAATTCATCACCGCTCCTCGTTCTCTTCGGAGAACCAAATGTTTCTTTCGCTGGGGAAGGGGAACGGGACCACATATCAAGGGGGAGCAGGAATCTAGGGCACCCTTTCCAGACATCTATACTAAGGAAAACCGCAACAGAGCGATTGATACCATCCGCAATCTAGGACTTCCTTCAAACGGAACCAAACCAAGGCAGCCATGTCTTCGGAAACCCCGCACATCCGTGGAAGCGATGGTGGGAACGAAACGCCGTCTTTGCCGTGTACGAATAAGAGTGCAGCTGCGAACGTGACCATCGGACAACAATCGCAGCCGCAGACCAAGACCGACCCTGTTGCCTCCCAGCAGCAACAGCAACTTTATCCAAAACCCCATCCAACCATGCCATCTCCGCTGTATTCCAACTTTGCTAGCAGCAGCAGCAACAACAACAACGGCCTGCCCAGAGCCAACAGAAGCAGCCAGATCTCCGCAAGCCCGGCCTCGGGCACTGCTTCTCACTGCCCGAGCACCAGCAATTTACATCCCCGCTTCACCAAAGGCGAGGGCGTTCCGGAGCCGAGGCCGACCGATGTGATCTGCGGCCGGGGAAAGATGACGGCCTCTCACCCGGCCAACCGACGGTTTCGGGAGCTGGTGGATTCCCACAAGGCCTCCTACCAGAATTCCAAGCGACGGGACGAAAAGACGAGGATCACCTGCGAGCTGGTGGACAAGCTCCGGGGGGAGGGGAGGTGCGTTCCTGCTGCTTGTGCTTCGTTGTGTTGTGTCATATGGTGGTGTACTGTATAGCATAGCGCAAAATACTCTATTGCTTCTTGGCCTTTGTTCTGACCGTGCTATTTTCCTTTTTGGTTTGCAGGTTTGTCTTGTTCGATCCCCACACTAAGCTGTGGTACGAGGTATCGGAAGAGTATGCACGGGAAAAGGTGTCCCATTCGCTGCGGAGTCGCTCMTCGAGCGACCATCGCACCATAAGCAATACCGGTACTTCAAGTAGCAACGTCCCACAAAAGGTGCCAGGTAGCAACGGCAACAACGACAGCAACACTGCTGTAGCCATCGCCCCCAGATCAGAAGGAACATCCATCGGGAACAGCTCCTCTCCGGCAATTTCTGTTCCCGTCACTTCAAAGAATCCAGCTTCCACTAGCAGCAGCAGCGATGCCATCAATTACAACCAGTTCGTTCCCAATTCTGGCGTTGGCACCGTAACAAAGAAAAATGCTTCCAGCACCAGCGGTGGAAGCCTCTCAGGCAAATCAAAAACCACCGGGGGCAAAAAGAAAACAAAGACCATCCCGCACAAGACCACCCACTCGAGCAGCAGAAGCCTCAAGGCCTCCAAGAATTCTCTCGTGAGCCCCGACCTGGACGAGATCGTCAAGCGCCTCATCTGCGACCAGCAGGAGCTCCTGCGGGGGATGATACAGAAGGAAACGGAGCGCTTCACCTCGGCGGCGGCCATGGGGCCACCCCCACGGCCCATGCCACTCTCGTTCCGGGCCGAGGCATCGGCGGTCTCGACGCTAACGGCCTCCCTGCCCAAGATGGGGACCGCTGCGGCCCCGCCGGACTACCGGCCCCAAGCCGGCGGGAGCCACGCCGGCACCGACCCCGCATCCGTCGGTGACGCATCCAAGGCGACGGCGCCCCCGAACGCCGCCGTCGCACCCGCGGGATCCGTGGGGGTTGGTTCGTCGGACGGCACCAAGGAGGCGCAGCGAGCGGCCGCCGGTGCACCCTCGGCGACGGCCTACGGAAGATTGCTCGTGCAGAACTGAATCCATTCGATTCGAATCGAATCGAATCACACGAAATCGCATCGAATCTAACGCTTCGCTGCACCATCCACTAGGGAGCAAAACCAAGAGGTGCGACCAGTTCGACAGATTTTGAGAAAACATTGATCAGAACCTTCAACGACAAACATTCATGTTCTGTCACTTAGAACAAAGTATTCCATCTGTCAGGAAAAAGCTGAAGACAGCGATGAAGTAGTACCAAAGGAGAAGGTATTTCTTGTGTTTCCTTCAACTATGATTCTCAATCACCAAATAAAATCAAAATCGACTACATATGATAATTAACAACACTTGGATTTGTCGCCGTTAAGCTGTCAACTTCAGTATAGCTTATGGAAGATACTTCGTGTAACCGTTCCTGGGAAGAGTCTCAGAGTGTCGGAAAAATCAAATCATATCCACAATATACCAGTATCACACAAGAAACGATTGCCAATAATCACTTGTTTATGAATGGTCGTACTCCTTGTTGATGTTTTGTATTGTTATGGTAAGATGTCTTCTTGCCACCATTTATACTAGTACTAGTAGCAGTTGTTGGAGCTTCTAACTATGTATTACTAGCATGTCAAGAAGTTGCTTGTTGTTGTCATGAATTGAGTGCTTTGGCGGTACGAGCTTCTTAAGAATAAGAAGTGCACTGCTACTGCTAGGACCAATTATGCTGCTGCTTGTTGAAAAGTCACTTCCACCATCCTTGAATGTGTTGCTCTTCTTACTATTACGAAGCAGTAGAAGTACTACTAGGTTTTCGGTAGATAGGGATTTTTGAAGGTAGCGAGGATTACTTCTACTCGTAGTACACACCTGAGTACCTCTTGTACGTGAGGATTCCGTCCCAGTCGCTAGTGAATGCCGCCCGCGAAACAGAGACAAGAATCTCCCTCCGAGCGGCGACTGGATAACAGATTCCATTTTGGACGATGGGCGCCTACGAACCGACCGATTCTGCCACTATTTCTCTCAAAGCCTTTCTTTCGATGCTCTTACACCGAGCTCTCCGATAGCCAAGGATCCAGTCACTATTTCTGCCCTGGACGTTTGAGACGCCACCACTCCCTGTCGAATTCCGCTGCATCACCCAGAAGAGATCACAAGTCAAGTCCATAACCAGAACAAACCGGCAGCTGTTTCTTGTCTCTCGCGGATTACATACCGCTGAATACCAGCATCGATGGCGTCTCCGTCGCCGTCTTTGCTTCGGGTCTTGTGCCTACACGACGCGGGATCGAACTCCCTGGAACTAAGCCGGAGGATCGATGCCCTGGGACACCAGCTGTATCAAAAACACGGGATCGATCTGGTGTTTGTGGACGCTCCCCTGGTTGTGGAGCGTCCCAAAAATGCCACCGGGGAAAGGGAACCGAATTGCTGCAGCCACTTTCGGCCCCGTGACGTCCTGGACCACCCCCCTCGGGCGTGGTGGGAGGCAGAAAACGACAAGCGCGACTTTCCGTCTCTGACGGAGAGGGCGCTGCGAAACGACGGGGGGGGAGACTCCAAACCCGAGAACGAGGAGGCCGGCACCGAGGTAGCAGAGACCTGGGATCCGACCCGGGAGGAGCAAAACAAGGAGAACGAATCGGGGGTGGCCGCTACACCTTCCCCTCCCCGCTACGTCGGCTTGGACGCGTCCCTGCTGCTCCTGCGCCAGGTCTGGGCCTCCTCTCCCTTCTGGGGGGTGCTGGCCGTAGGGCAGGCCGCAGGGGTTGCCTCGCTGTTGCCCCTGTTGCCGAAGACCGACGGAAGGCAACCGCAACCGCCGGCGTTCATGGTTTTTGTCAACGGAGGTGCCCTCCTAAGCGAAGAGGAAGCCCTGGCGGAGCACCTTCACCTGCCCTGTCTCCATGTTATCGACAAAGACTCGCCGGAACTGCCATCCGCAGAGAGACTCGTGCGCCAGTTCGGGGGCAGTGTGGTCGAAGGAGACGGTTCCCTCTCGCAGCGATCGGCGACGCCTTGTTCCTCGGCTTCCTTCAACAACCACGTCGGGCGGTTCCTGGTCGCCCGCAAGAGAGACCTGCGGAGAAACACGTGTGACGCCGCCGTCCTGGCCCTCCGGCACGAGCTGCACCGCACCGAGGCGGACGCGGCCCAGCTCGTTGCGAGGCACGTTGCGGAGAATCCCCCGGACGCGCTCATGGCCGTCATCACGCCGAGGGATGTTGGTGGTTTCCGGGACAAGCGCCGGGGTCCGAACGAGGACGGGGGTGGCGCTCCCTGCCCTTCCGAATTCTTGCTGCACCGGGCCAAGAGGAGCACGACCAGGGCGCACCAGGCGACGCCGGAAGAGGAGGACCACGAGGCGGAGCAAACCCCCGTGGCGGGGAACGGCTCGGAGGCCTCGCGCCACCATCCGAACCAGCAACACTAGCCAGCATCGCTTGGTAAACGAAAGCAGAATCCCATAGACGCCGTAGAATAGATCATACAAGTCCAAAAAACAAGAAAAAAGATTTCCGAAGACAATACAATTCTCACATTTCAATTCAATACGCGATGCTTTGATCGCCTTAAGCAACTCTACGAGTAATCGGATATGATGGCAACTTTCTGGATCACCGAAAAGGCTTGACGAGAATCGAGGTATGATCTAGATAGCTTAGACTTACAAGTTGAATTATTACACTAGGAAGATGCGTAGCGGATGAAATTTTTATTTACTGGCGTCTCCAAATTATTAGCAGCAGTTGTCTCGAGCGAGGCTGAGGAGAGAACACCGGGGAAACTGATTCGTCTCTTTTTTAATTTGTAATTCTTCGTGACAACAATGCGTGCATTCGTTCGTCTCTCGATGTGTGTTTGTCCGGCATATCTGTTCGAAAAGTTGAAACCGGATACTCCGATGTGTAAGTACATAATAATATTGTTTATTATATTTGGGAGGATGATGAGAGGAGGATACGATAGCAAAATGATCATAATTCCTTTTTGGGTTCCTCGGAGGAAGAGTTGGATGCCACCTCGTCACTAGTGTCCGAAGATATCGAAGACTGCTCGGGGACTTCATTTAACGACGACGTCCGTTTCATCATAGCCTTTTTCTTGTAGGCTTTCGAATAAAAAAGGCTAAACAGATAGAACAAGCTCGTCATTTCGAACGTTTGCACGGCGAAGCAAGCATAGTGCTTGGCTTCGGCTTGGCCCCCCTTTCTCACGATCGCGAAGGAAAATCCCGTGTACACTACAACGGAGGTGAATTGAAGAAGCTGGGCCTGTGTTATGAATCGCTTCCACGGACACGGGAATTTTAATAGGGAGAGCGTGTAATAGGAGTACATCATGACGTGAATCCATGAATTCAACAAAGCTCCAAAGTACGCATCTCCGCCTGGATAGCAGCGAATGGCGAACCACCAGGCCCATGCTATGGAAACGTGGTGGTAAAGATGAAGGAAAGACACCTAAGATACCATTCAAACGTATTCGTTCGAGCAACAAAACAGACGACAGTTTTTGGTAAGATACGGGCGAGGTTTTTCAATGAAATGTGCAATCCAACCATGGCACGTTCATCCCGATAAGCCGCTTCGACGCAATGGCGAAATCGATGACTCGATTTTCGAGTGACTCCAGTGATATATTAATGTCGCATTGAACGAATTCTGGATAGAAACTTATCTTCCGAATCCGATTGGGTGCATAATTCTTCTAAAAAAATGTTCACGTACCTGATCCATTCGTCCCCTCAAAACCATGAAAATAGTATCAAAAAATTCGAGGTACTTATCCATGTAATGAATCCAAACGGCGAATGTTGCACCGGTGTCGACCGTGAACAAATCACCAATGAAAGGATGCCCTCGATTGATCACGGCATCGAGGAATCGGTAGACCATCCATCCGTTCAGCAAGACTTGCCCTCCGTTGTAAACAATCATGGTTTCTTTCAGAAGCAATTTCACGTCCATCGTTGGAGACAGAAACTTTGTCGTCAACATTCGCAACACCGGCAAACCAAGTAGATAGCAAGACGTCAGTATCAACGKGATCTTCCAGCTATGGATTTCGGTACCGACCCCAGGGGCCTTCGATTCGTCATAAGTTCCGTCACCGCTGTGGTTGTAAAAAGCGATCTTTCCCCAGACTCCGAAGATAGCAAGCATTGCCGTTGCACAGCTGTAACGGCTTAACATGCTCGGAGGTTCTAACACCACATCGACCGGAGCTTTTGATGATGCCTGGATCTTGGATTTCGAAGTAATAGTTGGACCGCACATGTTCTATGTATTCTGATTCTTTTGCGTGGTTGAACCTGCTCTATTCAATTCGATCTTTCCAGTTTCGCTTGTCTGTCGTATCTATCTTTCACGGCTTGAGCTTTTACAGTGGTGCTTCTCCTCTTTCACAAAATTCACAAGCGTTAATACTACTAATATTTCTCATCTATGATGGCCAGTTTTCCTTCGATACAGCCATGCCAATAATTTCCTTCTTCTCAAAAGTACGGAGCAGCTGAATGCACGCAGGAGACGGATGCATGAACGTATCGTAGGGCAAGCAAGTAGAAGATGTATGATGTAAGCAACAACCTACGGTAAGTACGTAACTGATACGCCAGGGGAGTTAACCCACTGACCATGTTCTGTATCATGACTCCTGCTACGAATTACTCGTACGCACCGAACTGGGCTGGGATGTGGGAATGGTCATTGTGTGCGCACCTCAAAACCGAGCTGACGTGTGCTTTTCAGGCTTTTTGCGTCACGCCATCTGTTCTTTCAGTCCCGCATTGGACCGTGCAATTGTCAATCACGGATCAAATAAAAAAGAGAATGGGTGGACGCCGGACGCAGTCAAAAGATCTCTTTTGACCATGAAAAAATCGCACGGTTTTATCGTGATCGACTTTTTGATTGAATCCATCACCGAAGAACGAAATGCATGTTCAAAATCAATATGGCAACCCGCAACTAGTTGCTTGTCTCCATTTGGAATATGAAGAGGAGGGAGAACGTTGGTACTATTTTATTCCTATCATGCACACCCGATCATGTGTTTTGATGAATCATACATGCTGTAGCAATATTGAAGGAAGAATGTACGAAGATTGATTGTCTTCATATTTGAATTCCTGCTGGAGAAACCGAGACACGAAGTACTATGCTTCCACCAAGAATTGTGAGGAGGAAACACGAACCAAGTTCCTGCCATCGGCACTTGAGTTCATTGTCAAACGGGAAACAACGATGTTCGGCCGCCGGGTTCGGTTTCCTGTCTTTGCACTGGGTTACTGTTATACTACTCTTACTCTGTATAGCATCGCTTGGATTGAACTGCCAACCTGTGACCGCGTTTACAAGCTCGCCCGTGCCAAGCATTCATCGAACGCGAATCGACAAGAAAATATTGAAGAACAGCAGTAACGAAGAAGAATACAGGAGCGATGCAATCAGTCCACAAACACTACAAAGATCAACCGTTTCAAACCCAGCAAGGTCGGCCTGTGCACTCTTCTTCTATCCAATCCTCCGTCTTTCTGCCTGGAAAGAAGCGATTCGCAAAGGCTATCTTCGACGCACAAATGCCGATCCCTATTTTATTGGAAAATCGGTCACGGAGGTTTTGGTCGCTGCGGGGACGCAACTGATGGCCGAGTGGAACCGTCGGGGTGCCTCGAGGATGATCCATGAACTCGATTTCGTGGTGCCAGCGGTTCTAACTGCGGTCTTTGGAAAATACTACAGGTAGGTAACGTGCATACACATATTCGTATGGGCGGAACGAAAGGAGCCAATCAATTCCAATAGAGTTTTGTGTACCATCAGAAGCACACCAGATCAATGTCAAATTATTGAATGGCCCCATCCGTGGCTATTTCAACGCCGATGCATCTGGAAAATTGGGTACTGTCCGAGCTCATCGGTAGTACGTGCAATGGAGCCACTCGCTGGACCGTTCACGGAATCCGATGCGGCTTTGGGTGTTGCATCTATTTTGTCTGTCTCGAAGAAAAACCTTTCGAATTTTCTTCGGGCCCTGACGGATGCGTCCATTTCGATTCGATTCGATTCGATTCAATTCAATTTGTTGCACTGGATTGGTTTGTGGTTTCGTTCTCGTTCGGATTGAATTTTGCGATTTTCCGTTTTCGAAACAAGCTCACCTTTCCTTGAAATTGCTGGTTCCAATGCATGGTTTGCGGGCGCAGCATGTGGAGAACGGCCAAAACCCTGGACGGCGACGAAACGAAGGGCGGCGGGGCCCCCGGTGCCGGGGATCCCGTCCTCTTTGGCCGCCTCCCGGTTCCGTCAAACGCCTTCCAGCCACGCATGGCCGACGGCGTTTCCGTGCCGACCCTTCGGCAGCGGCTGGGGTCCTTCCTGGCCCCCGTCCCGGCGCTCTTTCGCGCGGGAACGATCGCCAGCGGCGTCGGCTACGGGATCGTTGCCGTTCTGGTCGCGCTGCGTTCCAGGCTGGTGCCGTCCTTCCAAACGCAGACCGTCCCCGTGAACGTGTTGTATGCCTCGGTGTACACGGGGTGCTTCATGGCGGTGGTCAGCAACCTGCGCTACCAGGTCCTGCAGGGAGTCGTCGAGCCGATCGCAATCGACCGGTGGATCTTTTCCGGGATCGGGGACGGTGGGGAGCCCGGGGCGAAGGCCCCCCGCAACAAGAGGGTTCGATCGCTGGCCGCCGCCCGTTCGGTTTTGATCTTTGCGGTTCGGTGGGCGAACGGCCTGCTGGGGAGTGTCCTGGCCATCAGTGGGATGCGCTTGCTGGGACTGCAACGCCTGAAAGGTTGAGGAGGTTTGGCAATCAATTTGTACCTGGCATCGCTACTGTGCATTTCGGAGAGAACCATTACCAGTTGTGGGTAGTCATGGTGCTTGGAGTTTGTTGTAAAGATTCTGCACCAAGCTTTGCAACCGATGGCTGTGGTACCCAATCATGAACAAGGATCTGGTAACCTGCTGGAAAGATAAAGATGTGTTGAAGATTCTTGCAGTGCACAAGCTTCCATTCGAATGTAACAGAATTAGTTCAACACCTTTGATGATATTTAGTGTAATACTGTATTTACTACCATGCCTCTTGTTCCCAAGATGAAATCCCGTCCAGAGGATTTTGAAAAAAGAGACACTTCGCTTTGTTTCCTCCTTACTTTGTAGAAGTACGGTAGTACTAATAGTGTTGGTATTTCGCGCGGAATCCCGCGCCGAAGAGATCTCGGTTCCCCCCTGTAGCGTACAAAACGTTGCTCTGGTACTATTCGTATCGTACGGTTCGTACGTTGTCCCGTCTACCGGTATGAAAGAATAATATGAATGATCATTGCTCTGTAGATCAATCGAAATGATGATGGAAAATGAACAGACCAGTTTCTACGGAACGAGTCCCTACGAGTAAGTAACTTGTACGGTGCATCCGCGCCAGGAGTTTTGTTTTGAGATGCCGTGCTGTCTGTTGTAGACTTCTCGATGAGAGCTTTTCTTTGTGCACATTAGAATAACAAAGCAACGAGGTGAACGGTGCACACGCCGCTGTGTGTGTTGATGACAATAGTTTGCTCGTCTCCACCCACTTCATTCCAATACGAATAAGACCATTTGTTGGCCTACAGGGCTTATCAATCCCAGAGTTCTACCGCGATTCTAGGACTACAAGCAACAATACTGAATGACAATACGGTTGCATCGAAATCCGACCGTCTTCGATCCGGGCTTGATTCGCGAACACAACCGTAAGCGTGGAGCGACGGAGAACCCGCTGTGAATACATCCACGATCGTGGCAACTCTTTTCCTCTCTTTTGCTCCATCCACGCCACAACAAGGGGTCCGCTGTGTTCATTGCTTCGTTGACTCTGCACAAATCCACGAAACGGCTCATAATTCTCGACAGCGAATCCACGGAATCCGGCCGTCTCTGTCTGTCTCTCTCTCTCTTTCGTTGCGCTCGGTTCTGGTGGAACGATGCCGTATCCAACGGGAGACGAAGACTTTCGGCAGAGGCCCGGAAAGCGTAGGCGGACCGCCAATGGCGCCTCAAACCACGGCGATTCCCGTCCGGGCGAAAGCAGCGGCAACAGCGGCAGCAGCCTCGGTGCGATCTTCGATCGGGTCGCGGAACGGCGGCGGAGGGAAGTTGCGGGGCTCGCACCGGGCGCGGCCAGGGCCCTGCTGGTGGGCATTCGGGAGGAGACCGGGAAGGGGCTCCCGTCCCTGGCCGCGGCGGAGGCCCCGGCGCACCGGGCCCTAAACGCGGAGGCGGCGAGCACGGACGTCCTGGGGCTGGTCGAGACCGAATACGAGACAATCCGGAACGAGGCCCTCCCCCCCGACGAGCGGCGGCGGTCCTGGGACGTGGTCGGCGCGGTCTTTCGCCTCATCGATGGCTTTCGGGGACGGAACAACCCAGACCAGCAAGAAGCCGGGTTGGCGAAGGGGAGGGACGCGCCCGGTGTGGTGGAGAACAACACCGGGGCCATTGGAAGAGCCAGCCACGATGGCAACAACAACAACAACAACAACAACAACAACAACAACAACAACGGCAGAAACAACAACAACAACAGCAACGGCAGCAAAAACAACGGCCAGAATGGTATCAACAACACAGGTGCCACCTCTGTAGCCGCTTCTGCACAAACGTCGGCACCAACGTCCAAGAAAACTCCGCCTTTCTCGAATGCCCGTCCGACTACTCAGAAGTCTGCCGTTCCTGCTACTGCGGCAACTCCTGCGACGGAGAAAAACGGAGGGACCGTGCCGGAGAAGTCTTCTCGTTCGCAACAAGCTGCCACAACAAACCATCAAAACAGAATTAGCAAAGCAGCTACCCGGACGGTGGCTTCTCTGTCGGCCGCATCCGCCTCGACAATGGCAACGGCACTGAGCAGCACTTCGTCGAGCGTTACAAATCATGCAACTCGCAACAACACGACCGGAGCCCTGGCTCCTTCTACAGCTCCCGTTGGGAGAGCTCCACCTCCCTATGAGAAGAGATCCGCAACGACACAACACCACAAGGCACAAAAGCAACTCGAGCAACAGCAACGACTGCATCCGGAAGCAAACAAACACGCTTCTGCGAGAGAGAAACAAGGATCCMAGGCTAGTAAGCAGACCCGGGCGGCAACCAAAACCGTGGCAACGATGCCCGGAAAGAACGGCGCAACAAACCCGCACGCCAACAAAACCAACGAGAGTGCCTCGGCAGCAAAGGCAGCACGAATTAGAACGGCGGCACAATCGTCAACATCAGCAGCTACCGCGGCGGCGTTCGATCCGCCGTCGCAGCCCGCCACTACCGCCAGCGCAATATCGAGGTCTTTCTCGTCGGTTTCCACCAGCAACTCAGCCAGCCTCCAATCGGCACCGATCCAAGACATGGCCGCGAATACGTCCTCCCCGGAGAACGACTCCCTTGATACCGCGGTGGCAGAGCAACCGATTCCGACGTCCAAGACCAGCGAGGTGAGCCTTCCGGCCGACGACAGCACTCAGAAGCCGACAATATACGGCTGCTTTATGGAAGACCGCCCGCAGGTTTCGCTAAAATTCCGACAGCACACACCCACAAAGAACATGGCCGAACACTTTCTGAAACGATTGAAAAAATGGGATCCCTATTGGAAGATAGAAAACAGCCTGCACGTAGGACTCACCGCTCCCGTCACGGAGAAGAGATGGATGCGAAAAACCGACAAAGTTCCGGACAAATATTTTCCCAACACGGCGGGTTTCTTTACGATCAAGAATCTTTTGAAAACCGTGGGACCCAGAATCCGCCAGGTTGGCGCGAGCCGGGCCCCAAGGAACGGGGAACTCCGGGTTTTGATTCGGATGCTTCCCCTTGACCTGTCGAAGCAAGACTATGCCGGGAAGAATCGGGCGGACCTGCACATTTGGCCCAAGGGAACGTTTCTGCAACTCCACGCGGCACCCTCGACGCGCACCAAGCCCCGGCCACTCCAACTCCGGCAGCGAAAGCAGCAAAGCCACTGTTTCACCAAGTGGCTCGGCATATGCAACCACCTTGACGTGACGTCTTTGCTTCATTCCGCGTGGTCCTCCACGACGACCTCGCTCAATGCATCGTCCGATACGACGGTTCAGCTCGGTTGCTACGATCCCGAGCTGTATTTTTTCAGCGTTGCGCTCTGCCGATACCAGGAGCCAAAGACGATCGTTCACAACCTGATGAACGCCCCTAGAATCCCCCATGGTACCGCCGCGGGGGAGCCCGCGGTCCGAATGGTGAAGATCGAAGAAATGCACAACAGGGCCAGGCGAAAGATGGAGAACAACAACGTGTTGCTTCTAGACGACAGCGACGACGAGGACGGCGGGAACCAAAGCAAAGCAAACGCTCCCGAAGAGCTCCGGCGGATCCTTTTCTCGATTCGAGATCCGCTTGCCATGGGGGTGCTAACGACTCCCGTGAGAGGCAGAAGGTGTTTACACGTTTCGGTACGTTGCGTGTTTTTGTGCCCGGGGGTGTTCGTGCGTTTGCGCATGGGTCTGTATCTATGCTTCGTCCTTCTCTGTGCGACCACCCCTGGTAATTTGCTGTGGGCGTTTTCAGCCTGATCCAATCCCGATATCCTTTGAAAAACGAATCATCGGGTAATCCTCACCCTTTCCCCTTTTTCTCTTTTGAAACAATGGATTGTGTGTGGGGGGGGGGGTTGCTTTTCAGTGCTTTGATTTGAATAGTTTCTTACACATGAACAAATCGGCGAGTGGCCAGAGGTGGAAGTGCGGCTACTGCGAAAACTTTATTTCTTACGAAGATCTCGAGCTCTGTCCCCTGACCGAAAAAGCGGTGAAACTCTTTGGCAGCGAGGTCACAAATCTCCAGCACATGGTGGAATTCAAGGAAGACAAAAGCATGTCCTTCTGTAAGCGGGTGAAAACCCACCAGGAGAGGGCAAAGGCAAAGAAGGCAGCAGCGGCACTGAGCAACACCCACGGTGGCAATCCAGCAATCGCGGGGGGGGGAGCGAACGACGTCGTCGACCTTTTGGATTCGGATTCGGAGTAGAAGCAGCGGCATGTGTATGGTTTGCAAGGAAACATTCTGTGTGCTAGGTTTTCCGAGAGCAATTTTGCCACGGAGTTCCCTGGGGTGCGATGTCGACAAGCCAACGCACAGAACCACGGCGCAATAAGTAGCCTAATTCCATTACGCTATGACAGGAGATGTCTTGGCTATGTTCCGTTTTTGTTTCATGAGAGGAGTTTTGACGCAATACAGTAGTGGTGCATTTGCGTCGGAATGACCGTTCCTTATTGATTGACCATACCATGGGTGATATTACCAGAGAAACGATAAAGCCAAAGAATGAGTTGCACTAGATTTTACTATTCAAAGCAATGACTCCCAAAAGATTCGAGTGGTTCTTATGTCATAAAAAATCGTTACTAATATTTGCTGGATTTGTTTTCAGATATGCATCTTGTTTAGGTCCCAGTTGTACGTGCAAGATGGCAATCGTTCACAAAATTGACATCACTGATTATGTTTACGTTGGTATTTCTTGTTGCACTGAGAACCTGGTTGAGTTTTTCGAATTGTTATTGATATATTGTGAGGGTTTTTCAAAGTATGTAGTCCGTGACCTTTTTCGTGGCCACGTTTCTCATTCGGAGCTCCTGACCTGTCAGCAATCAACGCATGTCTTGTGTGGAGATCTGTCTGGTCCCAACCTGAGTAGATTGGTTTCATTCTTTTTGTTTCGTGCTTAAAAATCTTCGTGATGTAGATGGGCATTGGGCACTGTGCATTGCTCCTATTACAATAGGAAATATTTGTTGCTGATAAATTTGAGAAAATGCTGCTCCTCTTACTGCATTTGCTGCTCTCTCTGGATATCCAATAGGGAATGTTTCTCGGCATCAGATGCCAAGGCTGGCTGTTCGTTAGCCCAAGACAACTTAATTACTTTTGGAGGAGCCAACGAATTAGTGGAGGAGCTGGCCTCCAGCTTGAGGTAATCTTCCGCAGAATCATTGGCACCACTCACAACACTGTCGTCTTCTTTTGCTTCGAATTGATTTGTACCGGAGCTTGCAGGCTGTTTGTCGATAAATTTTTCCAACGGAACACAACTATCAACGATATTCAAAGCTCTAATCGCGGCTGGAACATCCCACAATAATGCAGTGGGAAACATATTCGGCAAAGAATCGCTTTTGCTTTCGCTGGATACGATTTTGCTCTGGTACTCTTCTAAACGAGCTAAGAGCTCGTTGTACATATGTTTAGAGTCTCTAATGAGAGCATCAGAGGTGCAAATGTCTTCCTTCAGTGACATTTCCTTTTTAGGAATGGATTCCTCAATCTGTGAGATGATAGTTGTCATCGAACCGATTCCCTTGGCTTCCTTGTATTGAGACAATTCAGATCGGAGAGAAGCCAGCTCAGTAGTCTTTGCTGCAATTCGAGACCGTAATTGTGCTTCATGCTTGGCTTCGGCCAAGAAGTAAAGCCTTGTTTTGGAGAGAAAGTCTTCCATGGCAGCTGATGTCGAGATTTTCGCAAGATAATCCTCCGAGCAATTTTCACTTTTGTTGTAAGTATCATGTCTCACACTTTTTTTAGCCGACGTCGCCTCCTCTAGTGCATTGCCGTAGAAATTCATCATTTCTGCCAGACTTCCAACCATGTTTCCATAATCGACCGACTTCTCTGCCGTGCGTATTTCTTTTTCAATCCGTTTGGCTTGAAAAATATCGCTTTTATTTTCTTCCTCGATCTGAGCCGAAAGTTCTTCGATTTGAAAAGCTGCATCATCATCCATATCCTCCAGTTCTTCCAGGGCCGCGCGGAGCACCTCGATTTGCATTTTGTAGGTCGTGCGTTCGGTTTCTAGTTCTAGTACTGACTCGAGGAGAAACTGAACCTTTTCGGATTCTTCTGCCGATGGTCGGACCTTCGCTTTCATTGTCTTGAGTTTTGCCTTATCCTCCTCGAAACGCTTCTTCGTCGACGGGTTGACGAGTAGTAGCAAAGTATCGTCGTTATCTAGCGGGGATGAGAACGACGGGGAGAGCTCGTCGTTGATCATTATGTTGGAAATGATACTCTGTGTCGAGTGTGATTCATCCCCGTTTACAAGAACTCCATTTGAATAATTTTGCATCGCGTTCATCACAGTTGTATTGGCTAGACTTGCGATAAGCTTTAGGCCATTGCGCTCCGTACTGCTGCCTGGCCCCTTGCTTCTGGTGTGATCGGTAACGACCACATTCGTCTTCGGTTCTTCTTTGGTGGCTCCGTTCACTCCTTTGATTTTTTCGAGTGCGATTCTCATTTGAGATACGATAAACCATGACACCCGATCGGCAATGTCAGCTTTTTCGGCATCGTTACTATCGTTGATAGTTTCATCTTTCGACATGAGGGCAAGTTCTCTGGCCTGCTTCAACATTTTTTCCATCCATTTTTCATGCTCACTTCCATGCTCTCCCCCTAGTTCCTCGACAACTCCACATCGTTGTAAAACACTCGCAAGTAACTTCATGAGACCCGGTAGGATTATGGTTTCGAATCTGACCGAATCCTGAATTTCATAGGAGATCACACGCCGAATAACAGTAGGTAAGGCTGGAGTTCTGACTGCAATGCATAGATCCTCGACCTGAATGAAGAAACATCAATGGCCCAGTGAGGTGAATGATAAAATGGTGACTTGATTGAAGGGACGAAGAATGGATCGGAAGAGAACTGAACACAAAAAAGACAGATTATCGTTACGCGACTTACCTCATGTGGTTTCGCTGCCTCCCAAACCCACTTTGTCATGACGAAGAGGACATCGCCAAGATCCTCATACTCTGCCACCTTGATGAGTTTGTCGGCTAGAGTGGTCGGTGAATTGGGTTGCGCATCTGCTGTGTTTTTGTTCATATCATCGTTGTCAACATTACAATCTTCCGTAGAAACTGGACCTTCGGGGTTTTGCGTTGATGCTTGCAAGCTGTCTCCTCCATCGCTGATGGAAGCCATGCAATCTGTAGAGAGGAAGGAGTGGGAAAGCGGCGACTCCGTTTCGGTTGATTCGGTATCGTAATCTTCGTTTTTCCCGTCGTAGACGATCTCATCTTCGTTGGATCTGCTATCCTTGTTGACGACCACGGGGGCTACATTCTTGGTAGGACTTTTCTCCTCCACTTGATTTCTGTCGCCTTCTAAGTAAAGAACCACGGCACTATATTCATCATAGGGTAAGCCCTTTTCCCACATTTCTTCCATCGCCTTGTCGACGCAATCTGCACGGTAGCCGTCGCTTTCAACCAAGCGATGTCTCAAGACTTCCTGTGGAGTAGAAATATGACTGGTAGCAACGTCGCTTTCGTTGGAATTGCTTGCGTCGATCTTTGAAACGACGAAGATATCGCCAACACTGCTGTCGTCGTCGCTATCTGGAATGGCAACAACGTCATTCTGTTTCTTGCCTTTTTTCTTCTTCTTCTTGCGTCTCTTTCTGCGAGGCTTTGTTTTTGTCTCCTCGATCGGAGGAACAAGAGTTTCTTCTGTAGATTTTGAAAATGCGGCGAAAAACATCTTGTATATCTTTATCTCAAATTGAGGGTAAGACTGATGGGAAAGAAAAGCGCTCCTGGTGCCCAGTAATATGCGCAGTTGATTATATTGGTTAGGTAATTCGAAGTGGTGCAGCACGTTGAGGTTAGAATTACGAAGAGTGCAAAGGCTTCGTGTTTGGAATTAGAAAATTGCTGCGCTTTTTTTCACACTTACACTAGGAAAGTGATCTCAAGGCGTGTCCGCAAATTTTTTTGCACCCGATTTCTTCGCGGTGGTTTCAAAACTATTTCCCGTGCAACTTACTGTACTTTGCGGTACGAATAGTGCTCTCCAGGCCAGCGAGGAGTAAAAAATTCTTTACAAAATTACTCGTAGTAGCTTTGCGCGTTTAGAAAAAGCTGAAATTCCTTGAGGAGGCCGAAAACTTCCCAAAATTTCACGCGGGCTTTGTAATCGTGATAAAGTGATACTTTTTCAGTAATCATACGTGCCGGTACTGTACTAAAAATCAGGCCGTTCTGATTTGAGGCGAAGCACACAAACCGTCATAGCATGATGATACCAGTGTTTCAATACAGTGTTTATGTCTTTTGCAATTCCGAGGAAGTTATCAGGTACTGTACCTGGTACTGTAATGTAGATACGTACGTACGGTAGCAGTAATCAAAAATGGATTTCTCACCTTTTGCCAGCCAGATTGTTTCTATGTATGTATGTGGGCTATTTGAGAAGCTCTTCGAAGTACCGGTACGTTAATTTCAAAAAGACATTCCCCGGACACTAGTACTTATCGATAGCAAAAAGCATTCCGAACCGAGAAATGACAGGTATAAAACACTGTTCTTCACGTTGGCCTCTGTAGAAATCGTACTGACAGATGCAAACCTCTTACCTGTAGAGGATACGAAGAGTCGCAGTCATAAAGTCAGTGAGAGAGAAAGTCGCAAGATTTCGAAGGTGTCAGCACAGAACTAATACGATGATACAGTACTTTAATGTACAGGCAGGAAGTACGTGGCACGAGAAAGGGTCATAATAGAGGGGTGCGCAACGCATCAAAAACTAGAATGGAATGGGATCTCCTTTTGGGGGTGTTATATCATTTATTTGGGGGAATGTCAAAAAATTAAGTTAGAAGTAATTACTACCTCTGTTCCAAAATACTGGTACAGTTTGCACCTCTTTGGTTGAAATAAGCTCAATATTTGGGCAATTTCTCTGCTTATTTTTGCACTAAACAGATCCATTAGATTATTATACAGTCATGTAGATTGAATATAGTCAATGTGTCTGACCTCCTTGCAATAGCTACTTAAAGAGGGCTTGTTTTGGCATATAAATGTGATTTTACCGATTGAAAGGGTTCTACTGGTTGGTTAAGGACGTGACCGGTTTATTTGCAAAGCCTAGACTGAGAGCTTTATCATGATATACTTATCGTACTTATTGAGAATGTTGAATGCAGTCTTTAGTCGGTCACTAGAGAACCCCCAAATATTGCTCCTCGGGCACTTGTTCGGGCGCATGCAGTTTTCATGTGGTTTTTTGAATTTTGCACTGGAGAGAGGAATCAAAGAGGAAAAAAATGCTGTGCACATGGTCCAAAAATGCTCCACTACTACTTTAGTCGGTCTAGACAAACAGAAAAAAATTAGTATTTGGAATCTTATCTACTGGTACTACTACTAGTAGTAGTAGTATACGGTACTGTATACTGTAGAACAGTAATGTCTAAAAGCATGTGATTACATTGCTACAACCATAGTACTGATAAACACCAAAGGACTAAAAAGTTTCATTCCTGGATTCTGAGCTAAATTTTAGAAAGGGGGTCTGGGCTTTGATAAAAAATGACTAGATGAAGTCAATCTAGACATTTTTTTTGTCCATCTTTCTATCAAATCTAGCCAATTGAGATTCACAGGAATGACCCAATGAAACAAAAGATGAATATGAATTATTGAGAAAAATACATTCAAGATCTCAAGGCAACAATAATGAACAACAAAGAGCATTTTTCCTGTTTTCTACCAGGGGCTGCGTCACAAAAAGTGATCGCACCCTCTCGCATGCTATCACGACGTTTTTTTCGAGAATACTCACCCCCTTTTTAAAAAATCACGTG
>CAACVS010000246.1:25488-55877 GCA_900660405.1 Pseudo-nitzschia multistriata | reverse complement strand
CTATGAACCAGACAAGCTGTCTCAAAGATTACATGGCCCTTACCCCATCGTGGAGATTAACACTAATGGAACTGTAGTGTTACAAAGGAGCGACAATGTACGAGAGACGGTAAACATTCGGAAGCTTGTACCGTATAAGGGAGCTCCTGAAACTATTGCAGAAGAAGAGCCMCCRRCTGAAAATATTGAAGATATGATTGCTACAGTTTAGTAGTGAGTAATATTGCAGTAATATATGAGCAATATTACTGTCCGGGACAATGCAATGGATACGTACGTATTGAAAGGAAATATACGTACGATACGAAGCTCCGAAGAAAGGAATGAAGGATCATACCATTCCTACGTATCTATCGTAAGGTACGATTCATATCTATGCATCATAAGAGGACCGAACACTKAACACGTAAGAGGTCCGAGGATCGTAAGAGGTCTACGATATCAGAAATAGAATACCTCGCACGGAACAAAGATGTCAGTAGATCAGAATAATMAGAACTCTGTGTAGATTTAGTACCGAGAGCTWCACAGGRTCTAATCAGATCTACTGAAAGCTCAAGTCCGAGCGCGAGAATCTTAATCTTATATCTAATCTTATAATTCAATTTTCATACACACTTAACACCTACTAAGAGTACACGTAATCTCGTGCAAAACTATTTTAGTCTTTTTTAATGTTTGGACTTCCATGATTCTGAATATTACAATATTTTCAGTAGGAAATGAATTTTTGGTGTTCCCATTTACTACCTCTGAAAGTTTAAACAACAAGAAGAAGGAGGTACTAAGAAATAAGAACAAGTACATCACCAAGATGAAGTAGTTTCTAATTTTTGCAACTGAAATGCTGAATATCCCAATGAAAGTTGATCTCATAGTAGTTTCAATGTTTATGCATTTAAATAATACTAATTTTGACCAAATTATTGCAATTCCTACTATTGAAGAAGGAGTCGGAATGCCATTTTCATTCTTAACTGAGCAAACACTGTTGCATAGTAATGTGGATCCTAGCTACTAGTAGTAAGAATATTCCCATGCTTCAATTTGGTGCTACTACTAGTACTACTACTACTAGTAGTGTGGTGCTGCAAACACCATCCTGATAAGAGAACAGTTCTTACTATCTAGTAGTACTGCACTAGTAGTCTTCTAGTCTTTGTTGTTGTTGCTCTCAGAATTTTGAGGAATATTTAATTCAGGCAGAATTGCCATTAAATTCAAGAAGTAGTGCTTATTCCTAGTACTATGTACTGTACTAGTAGCTACTAGTAGTACTACTGGTAACAGTACTACTAGTAGGCCTTCAGCAGTGTTGATAAGATTTGGAATACTAGCTAGTAATATTACTAGTGAGTAAAATTTGTTTGAATGCTCTGTGTAGCAACAGGCCTTCAATTGTTGTAGGAAGTGAGGAAGGGTGCTGCAAAAGCACATTGATGGCAATTTGTTGGTATTGGGATCATTAAGTCTTTGTTTTCTGTATTCTCTATTTCCTATTTCCAACATAATCTACAGGATGGTACTAGTAATAGTATTGTGGAATACGTTCCTGGGATGCTCCGAAACAACTCATAAGCAGAAACTTCAAGCTACTGGACCTACAGCTCAGCTACTGAGTCATGTGCCTACTGATATATGGCGACCTGAGCATATGCTGGAGGGGGATCTAGTACCGTACGGGAATCAAATCTTTTAATTTAGGTAAAAATAAAGTTGCTTAAAAGTTGCTTTAAAGTAGCTTAAAAGTAACTTTATAGCGACTTTAAAGTAGCTTAAAAGTCGATTTCTGGTAGGCAATAGTACAATTGCTTTCTTTAGTTGTAAAGGTAGTGGTGGGCACGTGCCATTTTGTACTGGTATACTAAGTAGGAGATGAGCATATTTTCTTAGTCGGAGTAGTCTTGGGTACAGTAGCTTCATGTAACCCATAATGCGTCGTTTCGCAACGTCCCTGTGCTTCGAACTCTTTTGTAGTACGTACGTACAGTACTTTACTGTACTTCTAAATCCGAATTTTCTTCAATTGCGGCGTAAGAAGCAGGTTCGCGAAAGAAACCATGTCATCAATACAGTACCATACGTACCCGGTAGTATGCTGATTACCGTGCTCGCACGGTAATTTGCGTCAAGGAGGGTAGGTCTTATGAGTGTTACGATGAAAAAAAGCGTAAAAAAATGAAGGAAATGTTCCGTTTGTTCCGGTAGTTTTCGCTTTCCGTGTTTACGTGGCTGTCCCAAAGCCGGCACTTTTTCACGACTCACACTTTCTTTGTTTCACGAACAATCCTCAAACTCACCTTGGCCCCCACTTCTTATCTTCTTTTCAGAAACGTGTCGGTGACGTGATCACCGTGTTCCCATTTTGCTTCCACTACTTTTCAGCCTCTGGTACACAATTCTTCAGCACTACTCTGGCCTTTCTTTAAGCAGCTGCAATCATCTTGGCCAATTGCCAGCGATTCCCACCATTTAAAACTACAGCAGTAGAAAATCCAACATCACCATGAAGTTCTCAGTTGCTGCTGTTGCGGCGACCATTTTCTTTTCGTCGGCATCGGCTTTCGCACCGTCCAGTTTGAAGCAATCACTTTCGACAAAGATCTTCAGCACCGCCGAGGAGACAATTACCAAGGGTCCCATCATCGTCGACAAACCAACTGGTACTTCGTTTCTCCCGGAGGATACCGTCGCACGTTGCGAAAAGGGTAATCCCACTGAGAAAGTAAAGTTAGCAAAAGATCCCATCAACGCTTGGGTTGACATCTATGAGTATGCACGAAAAATCCGTGAGGGAGAAATGACATGGGAAGATGTAGAAAAGGCTGATCTTGACACTGTGAGTAAGGCATTGGAGTTGTCGAAGATAAATGGAGGAAATGGATCGCATCGAATGCAGTCGCCTTGTATAGTTGCATGGCGATGACGTGTAAAAATTTTTTTCTGCGATTTTCTTTTATTTTAGACGCGAAACAAAGAGAAGAAAAGCTCACAAATACGTTCCGTTCCACCTTGGATTTTCTTCGTCATATTTCTATTCGCATCATATAGCGGGTGAAATACGTCGGTATGCTTCACCGAAACAAGCGTACCCCTGGGCAATTTATGATGCGTCTGAAGGTCCCGAATGGCATTGTCAATTCCGATCTTTTAAGATTTTACGCCAAGAGCGTTGAGAAATACGGAGATGGCGGTGTCGTTGACATTACGACCCGTGCCAACATCCAGCTCCGTGGAGTAAAAATCGAAGACGCACCTGATATCATCGACGGACTTCACGCTCGAAACCAAACATCCTTCCAGTCCGCTTTGGACAGTGTCAGAAATATGGTGGGCAGTCCATTGGCCGGAATTGACGATCAAGAAATGGTTGACACTCGGGAACTTTGCAATGCCCTCAACGATTTAGTGAGTCTCGATCCAGTGACAAACACCCGAGGAAATCCCATGTGGGCCAACCTTCCTCGAAAATTCAACATTGCCATCAGTGGAAGTCGGGATGATTTTGCCCACACGCACATCAATGATTTGGGACTTCAGTGAGTAACAAATATCGTATAGTGTTTTTTCTACTTGCGTAAACTGTCTTCATGTTTTCTGTTGTGAGGATGTGGACAAAGAGCCTACATCAATTTCTTATACAATTTTTGTTCGACACATTCAGGCCTTGCCCCCATGCCGAGACTGGTGAGATGGGATTCAACGTTGTCCTCGGTGGTTACATGTCAATCAAACGTGTCGCGGAATCGATTGACTCAAACATGTGGATCAAGGCCGATCGAAACTCTGTAGTTACGTTTGCCGAAGCAATTCTTCGAATTTTCCGTGATGAATCAGAACGAAAGAACAGACAGCAGGCCCGACTCATGTGGTTGGTAGAAAAATATGGACCGGAAGATTTCAAGAAAGCCATTATCGCAGAAGTCGAAAGCTACGACAGAGGTGTTGAGATTTTGGATCAGCAACCAAGACCCACAGATAAATTTGAACGCCGTGAGCTCCTTGGTGTGCACCCTCAAAAACAAGATGGAAAGGTTCGTATTGGAGTACTAGTTCCAACAGGTAGACTCAATCCTGAAGAATGTCGCCAACTGGCGGACGTTGCCGAAAAGTATTCGGATGGTGAAGTTCGTCTTACTGTTGAACAAAATGTTATTTTCCCAAACATCGATGAGTCCGACGTGGAAGAATTCAAGAAAGAAGCATGCTTTAATGGTGACAGTCGTTTCAAGGTGAACCCTGGTTTCATCGAAGGTAATGTTGTTAGTTGCACAGGTGCAGAATTCTGCGGCCTAGCTTTGATTGAAACGAAGCAACACGCCGAAGACATCTCGAAGAAATTGGAGTCATTGGTCACAGTAGATCGTCCAATTCGAATCCACTGGACAGGCTGTCCGAATTCGTGTGGACAAGTCCAAGCAGCTGATATCGGTATTATGGGAGGTCCAGCAAGAAAGGAAGTCGATGGGAAAAAGATGGCAGTCCCAGGTTGCAAAATTTTTGTTGGAGGTCGCATCGGTGAAGACGCCCATTTGGCTATGGAACCAGTAAAAAGTGGGATTCCCCTTGATGAAGCAGACCTTCTACCTGCTTTGGTAGAAATCTTGAAGACAGAGTTTGGAGCTGTTGAAAAATAGGGAAGCAAAACGAAGGATAGCTAGATACCTGTGACATAAAATACAATTTTTTATTACTAAACGCCAAATCCTCCTGAAGATTTTTTATGATACTTCCAAACTAACTTCATAATACGCAGGCGATGATTGTCCGAATTAAACTTTACTATACTTAAATATAATTAGATTTTACTTCGATCGTTTACAGCAAGAAATTGATAACGTCTTTTTCAAACTAGAGAAGCTGTCTCGAGCAATAGTCACTGGTTGGAACTTTTGGCGGTGCGAGTTTCATGAGCTGTGGATCGAAAACTGCTGTGTTTTATGCAACGTAGTGCTTTCAATACTTTCATTAATGTGAACTAAAAGTCACTATGCCATGAGAAACCCTACAGCACCTTCGTTTATTGCGTAAATTAATTTTTCACGCAGCTCTTGCTCACTTTTGTATACCGGAAGGTCGAGGGAATTGAAGCACGTATGGGCAGACATGAGTGAGCCAGCACTCCCTCCAGTTTTGTGAATACTGAACTTTTGCACACCGCGCATTCCAGGGAGCTCGCCAAACCCTGCAAGTGGTACCTTGGAGCTTCCTGTCACAAATTGTAAAAAGGAAGCCTTCTCGTTCCTGGATAACGAGAACAGAACATTCCAAAACCATTCAATCTGCCTATCCGTTGCTTTCCACCCGTTATAGTCAGTATTTTTCTTCAAATCATGTATATCTATATCAGGAAGACCGGATATCAGCAATTCAAGTTCCTTCGGAGTAAATATTTGAATGAGATCTTTGCTAACAAGCTCGTGGAATCCATCCAGGAACGATTTGATCTGACTTGAAATAGCCGTAGTCATTCGATTCTTACAAACAAGACTGACGTATTTCGCTTTGTTCTCTTCGGTTACAGGAATATTTCGACCATTCGGAATAAGATCAACGACGTGATTTCTTCCAAAAGAATGGTCTTCCACTGAAAAGGTCAAATCTAAGCAAAGATCGCCAAGATTATACTCCAAAATTGTTTTCAGATTCTTGTAGTAGTCTGGATCAATCGCCTCCATGTCATGATGCGTTGGCTCTTTTCCGAGCATATGCTTGTAGAGACTCCTCGTAAAGTGTGAATCAAGCAAATACCCATCAGCTACAGCTTTTCCAACAATGCGTCCTACAAATCGGAAGTAGCTCAAATGATCAGGGTTGACGCTACTATTTGGATTCGGCTGGAACGTGCATCCATCTTCAGTTGATGTAAAAAGAGCATAATTTGGGTTGAAGATTTCTTTCGCCAATATTCCATAAAATTCACGAGAAAGCCCACCTGCATCAACACCTTGTTCGTTTCGGAATGTAATATGCAACCTCCCTCGCATTTCTTCAGAGTTTCTTGGAGATAATTGGAGATAGGCATCTTCAAAAACGTAGTCGCGACGAATATGCAGACGGATACTACCATAACGACGATTTGCTTGCTGTCGGAGTCGCCTAACGTGTAGCTTAAACCAATGTCGCTTCACGTCGAAATCTAG
Source organism: Pseudo-nitzschia multistriata (assembly GCA_900660405.1). Taxonomy (NCBI): domain Eukaryota; phylum Bacillariophyta; class Bacillariophyceae; order Bacillariales; family Bacillariaceae; genus Pseudo-nitzschia; species Pseudo-nitzschia multistriata. The sequence continues at coordinate 49,734 of CAACVS010000246.1, read as the reverse complement.
CAACATCCTGCATCGAGGAAGGTAAATCAGCGCCTTGAAGCCTTTTTCGAGAAGACTAGAATTATTTCTGACAAGTGCGTTGAGCAGTACTTTGTTTGCTTCGACGAAGTCAAATAACTTCTTCCCACCAACCAATTGCGTGGAACGCCTATCAGTCGTTGTGCCTTCACTTTGCGTGTTATTTCTGATGTCTTTGGTAACCCTTGTGAAACACCCATTGGCAACGAAGAATGCTTCAATTGACGGTAGGAATCGTGTCAGCAATCCAGCAACGCTATTCTCAAGCTTCTTTTTTGCTCCCATTTCTATCTCATCACCAAACTCATCCGTATTATTTCCGTCTGCTTCTTTGTTTGCATCCTCCTCGATGTTCACACCCTCCAAAACTTGAACCACTTTCAAACATGATGTCAACTCTGACCACAACTTATCCAAATTCATGGCATCAAGCAACTGGACGAGTTCTTCTGTGACAACAACACCCTCATTTTTTTTCATAGGCCCATCATCAGACGTTTCTGTGCATAATGATTGGAGGGTTTGCAAAACCCTGAGCAGTTTCAATTCACTTGTGCTGGTTGAAACAGCTACAGAAGTTGACGCCCCTTTCCCCATTGACGGATTATCTGGACCAAGGCTTGCCGTCTTCGACAGACGATTTTCGTTCTCATCGATGGTAGCACATATTCTAATATTCAGGGCTGTGAGATCGCGAGTAGCATCAACGCCAAGTGCACGGGCAACTGAAGCGAGCTCAGTCAAAACGTAACCCCKGTTATCATCAACACGGCAAAGTCTCCGTGCAATAGTGTTGACCTTTGCAAAAGAGGTATCCTTGCATGTTTCCATCCGTAAAATAGAGCACAGGAGCTGAAGTCTATGTTGTGAAACCACTACTCGTGGAACATGAACCCATTCCTTCCCTTGTGATGAAGCTTCGTCGATATCTTTCTGAGAAACGTCGACACTTTCCTCGCCAAGCCTTGGAATATGGGATAACGGAGATACAACAAGTTCTAATAAGTTCAGCAATTGCTCCAAGTTGGTTGAGCTCTTTGAGTATCTTGGTTTTTCCAGAAGATCCAACAGACTCTCAAATCCTGTGGGAGGCTGACTACTCTCAGATTCAACACCTACGATCATTCTTTTCACAAGTAAATCGAGACAAAAGCGCAGTGAATTTTTGCACATTTGCAAAAGTGTGTCTAGCATTCGTGTTGAAACCACAGGCGGCAGAAAATGCTCATGCTGCGAGCCCCGAGAGGAGATTGGTAGGTTTGCAGCAATCGATGCCGCAGTGTCACTGGTTTGCTTTCGTCGAATCAACACAATATTTGGATTCAATCCATCATTTTCTAACACCTCTGGTGCTGCTCCAATCAACAACGCCGGAGGGAAATCTTGAAGAGATCCTTCGAAAAGACCATCTATCTTCTCCCTCCAATCCTCAGCACCTGAGTACAGAGAATTTGTAGTATTTAACGCATATAACGCCCCGGATTTTTTGTCATTCAATAAATTCAAAAAGGTGGAAGACAAAATCAATCGAAGGTTACAGTTCGTGGCAATATTTTGGAAAACCTTCTGCAGGATTCGATGTGGCCGGATAGGGGAAAGAAGATATAGAAAGCGAATAAGAGCTTTCAAGTCAGATTTTGCAATAATAGTTGAAGATACATGTCCTCTTGTAGGAATGAATGCAATCTCCTTCCTATCAGAGTCGACTCGAATTTTGCCAGTGCGCTGTTTTCGTCTTGAAGACACCTGATCTCTACCCTGTCCACTTTGTATGTTACTTCTCACTACTACATTGTTTGCGTTTGTACTCGTACGTTGATTGCCTTGAGTAGAATTTTCGGCGAAGTTTCTACGATGTGCTTGAGCTTCAGCCCGTGCACGCCGCTCTCTTAAAACTTGAGCTTCAGCGATAATATTTGGAGGGAGACTTTGGATAACACTTTCGTCAGCAGTCAGAAGGATATCATTTCGGAGCTCAGGCGCCAGCGAAGCGATGAAGCTTGCGTTATCCATCTCTGCAGCATTAGATGGATCTGCAGGTGCTTGATCTCTAAGACGGCGTTCTTGCTGTTCTTGTTCAATGGCTTCACGTCTCATATCCTCTGGCAATGCTGCAAGAACCTCGGGATCCAGCGAAGAACCAGCATCAAGCTGATCAGCCAAAGCCGAAGTTTCTCGCGCTTGATTGATAACTTCTTGCTGCATTTCGATTGGGAGTGCGTCAAATACTTCTGGATCCATTCCCGATGGGCAAACAAGTCCACTTTGATTTGGTTCTCGATCGCCGCTGCCAGTTACAGTCTCTTGCGCACTAACGGGTTCGGTTTCTTGGCCCACGGCCTCACCAGAAACCTCGTTCTCATTATCTTGCTCTCCTCCACTAGCAACGGAAGTATTGCCAGCTTGGTTGTTGTTTGAACTTGAAATCTGTTGCTCCGAAGCAGGATTTATTGGGGGTGAGAGGCGTAAACCAACAGCCAGCGATGATGCCACGCCATCACCGTCGTGTTCTTCATGTTCATTTTGGTTTCCACTCAACGGACCTGCTTGATTCGGTGTTTCTTCTGTCATCGCAACATCTTCTTGAGTTGGAGAGTTAGAATCATTTTCAGTATGTATGTTTCCTGCTGGCTCTCCATTTCGTTCGGAATTGCTATTTTCTTGGTTGCTAGCGACAGCTGGTTCTGCGCTATTTGTAAAAGAAGAAGCTGGAAATGTTTCTCCAAGTGCGTTTTCGAAAGCAGAGCGAAACTCTTCAACACTTGCATCAAAAGGTAACCCGTCGTGATCAGTCCATCCAGACAGAGACGAACGTCCTTCCATCGATCTATGACGATGATTGCCCACAGTTCGGTTCGAACGGACAATTGCTCCATTTGAATTTGATACAAAGAATCGACCGGAACTGAAGCTGGGACTTGTCCATTCTTCCAACCTTCGAGCGGTTGGTTGAATCATTCTTCTGGCTACAATATCATGCGACTCCAGATCTGATACAATAGCGTTTACTGGTGGTAAAATAACGTCGCCGAGAAGAGGATGAGTACAATGTCGAGTTCTTGCATGTGTAGCTGCGGCAGGTCCTTCGGGGAAGAGCTGTGCATCAATGAGTCCTGATGAACTTGAAAAAAAATCGTTCTCATTCGGTTCCACAAGGGGGGAAATCAGGTCGTAATGCCTGTTGCCAGCCGTAATACAGGGCCCACCATACACATACTCCATGGAATTTACGTCATTCCATCGAGTCCCCCTTCCCATTGATGAATATCCAAAATCAGGCTGATTTCTTTGGCTGATTAGAGGAATTGTACCCACCAATTCTCTCGACAAAGTGCTAGATCTATTCCCTTCCGTTCTACCCTGCCTTGAAATAAAATTTCCAAACGCACCACTATTTATTGGACGACGTCCTGATGCAACTCTGCGGTTCCTTTCACCTGATGGCATAATCTGAATACCCAACGTACCCTCGATTTCCGCTAGAGCTTCACTGCGAATTTCTCCTGTACGGAGAAGGGTTCCAATCATAGCTTCTGCTGCATCCATGAAGCCTCTATTTCCTCTCCCAGTTCCAGGTCCACTCAAATGCTGTCCTGTGGCTCTTCTACTACCAAGAACCATTCCATTAATGCCATTAGACTCAATTCGTGTCCATCCTTCTTCTATGTCATGATCTCTTCCACCCTCGTTCACTGCTTCGAATTCGTTTTCGTCTTCCACTAATTGATCTACTCTAGAGTCAAGGTTGAAGGCATCATCTTCAAATTCACCTCTGCTATAAACATCTTCTGATTCAGCCATATCATCTAGAATTGACTCTTCATCAGAGTCGTCATCAGAATCGTCATCAGAATCATCAGATTCCTCGTCATCGGAGTCACCTTCGTCAGAATCTTCTACGTCACTGGAGCCATCAGAATTACTGTCACTAGACATTTCATCATCACTCAAATAGTAATTCTCGTTGTCAACATCCATGCCGTCATCGTCGTCGTCGTCGTCACCATCAACCATGACCTCGCCATCAACTACTATTTCGTCATCGAATGATTCATCCGGAGATCCCTGTCCACGTGGTATTTCTGCTGCAAAGGCGTCTTCGAGCATGTGGTCATCAGCGACAAAAGAATCGCGGCGATGGCTGAGATCAGAGTTCTTTTCTTTCGACATAGCCTGTCTATTCGATTTCGCACTTTCCTTATCCTCACGAATCCTCGCCTCTTTCTCGACGATAGACTTCACAGAGTTGGCCACACTAGCCCTAGTCATAATTTCAAATGGGAGAATGAGGACACCAAGAGCATTTGATGCCATCGGATGATACAGCGGAACTCTGTGAACTGCCACCAACAGAGCGTGAGCCATGCCGTTTTCAAGCATTATCTTTATGACCTCGGAACTCAATGAGTTATTAGAATCATAATTATTTCCGTTGCTTTTGGGGGCAGCGAAACCGATACATAGTTCGCCCCAACTTTGAAGTGCGTGTAATTCACTTAGATGAGGATGTAGGCACGATTTGGCAGGACGAAATGAAGAAGCAGAAGATAGGCCAAGCTGCCCTCCACTCAGTGCAAATACTAGCTCCACAATAACCCTGCGTCGTCCTTCGCCGGGGCGTGCTACCAATGCCACAAGAAGTCGAGCTGTTGATCGAACTACTTTGGTTCGCAGAAACCCCATCTTCTTTCTTTGCTTTTCTGAAGCGCATTCCACGTCTAAGCTCGCTTCATTGTCCTGTCTTCTTGATTTTTGATTCCAGCGATCCTGTGATAGAAGTCCATGGAGCAAGAAGCTAACGAACGTACGTGGGGGACTTGGGCATCCATGGAGAGCATTGTTTAAAGTAGCGAAGGCTGAATCTCGATTCCTCCGAGACGGCTTGAACTTGTGAATTGCAGTCGCACAAGCAGGTATCGCAAGAACTAAGTCAGCAAGAATTTCCAATATATTAGCTGTCCAAAGGAAGGATGTTTCGTATCCAAAGTCGAAAGCATCACGCTGTAGCTCCTTCGACTCGCTTTCGCCGCATATTTTTTCCACACCTATTTGGACTACTTGGTTGAGTAGAAGTCCAGTGATGTGTTGGATTGGAGAGGTGTGGGAAGTCGGACGTCTGGGATTATCGTCACTGATACTATCTTTTGATTCTGCTTTTTCCTTTTTACTTCGCTTAGTCGTTTGACTTCGCTTGCCTGAACGAGTAGGCGTCTTACTTCTAGTTCCTGATGAAGCATTCGACAGCCTTTTTGTTTTGCTTGAACTCGATCTCCTGCTCATCGATACTCTTGAGTTTAGCACGTGAGTTTGCTTCAAATTCAGTGTCTCTGAAACAATTTCTAAATTTTTTGATCTTTGGGTAGATGTGACCAGCACAACACGTCCATCCGAGTTGGAATTAGATTTTTCAAAAACTATAGATACTGCCATTGCCTTCACAAAACAAGCTGGATCGCGACAAAGGATAGGTGTTATTGCCTTCACAAAAGCTTTCCGTGGAACACTTATTACATCTTTGTTGCCCGGAACTTTGTCATCCTTTTTTGAGTCCAACTTCAAGATACAATTTCTTATCTCAGTTTCCATCGAAGATTGAAGATTGATTTCGTCTTCTAGTAGTCTTCGGAAAATAAATTCGACCAGGCCAGAATGACCGTTGAAGCGGCATCGACGGCCAAGATTCAGTATTTTTGGCCCAGCTCCTGCTTTCAAGCAGTATGTCGACATTTTCGAACTTCGCAATAATCTCATCAGCAAAAGGAGCGTCGCGTGGATGATCCCAGGAGGGGGAGATGCAGAGTCATCTCCAATGATAGTGAGGCAAATATTCGCACAAGTCTCAGCAAGTTGAGATGGAATCAGCGGAAAATAAGCGGGAACAGATTCGAAAAGTGTCCCGTTCCCCACCAACTTGGATGTCGATTCTTCACCGTTGCTCGTCGTTGATATCATCTCTTCCCCTTGTGAACCAAGCTTGCTTTTTGATGTATCAGCTGTTCTGGTTTTCAAATTATTATCATCGGTTTGAATCTGATCATTCAACGCCGAAAAAAGACGATGAGCTAAAGCGGAGAGATCACGTGTCTGTTTTTCGTGATCCTTCTTCACCTCATGAAACTCCTTGTCGTCACCTGATTGTTCAGACTCTATGGCATCGCCTGAGCTATTTTTCGTTGCGAAAGCTACAATAGGTTGGGCCATGATGTCAAGCATGAGAAGCGCAGAAGGCAACCATGATGGCCATCTGTTTTGTATTGCCTGCTCCTTCAATCTTGGTTGTTGTAGGTAGGTAGAGATGACAGATATGATTGGGCCGACGAGGCCTGCTCTCAGCACAAGCGGTCTTGTCTTTGGTAAAGCGCGGATAAAAAGAACTGCACAATGACAAAAAGAAGCCATACTTGATTCATGTCCAGATAGCACGTTCCAATAGACGTTTTCTCTGTCTTTCTTTTCTTCTAATTGTTTCTTGAGACAACGAAATAAGTTCTCGGCAATCTGATCTCTATCGCCAGGATATCGTTGGCAAACATCAAGCAAAAACGAAGATAAGACAGTTGTTGTAGCTTCCCTCTCCCCATCACCCACTGTGTTCCTATCGACATCTGATTTTCTTTCTGATAAGAAATTATAAACAACCCTAGTGCTTTCTGCCTTCCACGACTTGATACGTGATGCAACCATATCAACCAAAACTTCAGTATCAGATTTTTCGCCACCTTTAGACTCGACATGGTCGATTTCCATGGCTCCAATATTAGAATCTGCCTGTTTGACTCCTGAATTAGGTTGACTTCCTTCACCTGCCTCAGAAGTCCCTTGCATCGATTCTCCTCCCTGTTCATCACGCTGACGATGCCTTCTCTCTCGGTCTGATCTTCTCCGCGCGATATCTTCGGCACTTGCAGGTGGATGAGAAAGAGCATATTCCATTGCGACCTGTATCGTATTGGATCTTGTTCTATCAATGGCATCCCAAGCATGATCCCGACTAAAGCCCATTTCCATCATGCGTGATATTACTTCCTCGCTTGGTTCAAAATTATCTCTCCCGAGTGCACCATTCATCGCTGCTGTAAATTGTTCAACATTTGAACGAGCTCTTCTAAAACGTGCTATTGTATCTCTGTAAGCATCTGGCAAGTTCTCCTCTTGACTCGCAGATGTAGAATTGGATGGCGCTCTTATTGTTGAGTCTTCGAGAGCGACAATCGTTTCTGATACCAAAGTCGTAAACGGATGCACGACATGCGGCGGTGCATGAACAAATCTTGAATCACTCCATGGTCTTATTATAATATCAGAGGTTTTGCATAATAGCCTCTGAAAAAAATCTTGCGACGAAAAGTTTTTATTTTTGTCATCGTCAGAAGAGTATCGGACTTGGTCTTCCGCTCCTATGATAACAAATAACGCACTTTCTTTCAATCTTTCGAGAGCTTCGATTGTCTGAGACGATGTACATAGTGGGCTCGATATCAGCCGACGAAGTAGAGCAATTGCTGGAGGGAGAAATGATGCAGTTGTTCTATCCAAGCTTTGCCTTGGGCTTTCTTTGTTAGCCTCGCCAGTACTCATTTTGGAAGCTCTTGATTGAAAATCAGAGAGACAGAGCTCGAAAATAAATTTTATTGCATCAAAAAAATTGATTTTTGTTGTCTCTGAATCATGGCACAGCTGGCCCGTTGTATCAAGGTGCTCATTCGCCACAAGGATTAGCAGTGGCATATTTACAGTCTGTCTCTCTTTTTTCTCTTCAAAAACACAAGTTTGTAGATGGCTAAGTAACGATCCAAGATAGAGAGCAATGCCAAATTTGTTGATAGTGCACGTAGATTCCGGTGATTGTCGTATTGCGCATAAAACCTCACTTTTTTCGAAACCTTTCTTAATTCCTGAGCCTAGCATCTTCATGAGATCGGTGACCATAGAACTGGTTCCTTTTCCCGAAAAGAGACGAGGCAAACTCTGCTGCACCAATCGAAGAAGAGATGAATAAAGTTCGACGTATACAGGTTGAATTCTAGCCAAAACATTAGCCCCACTGCTACGAATATCAGGAATACCATCCTCGATGCGCCCCTTAACGTTTCTCTCTGCCTTTTCATCATTGTCATCAATTTGAGACTTCCACACGGATAGTACTTCAGCAATAGGTTCTCTTCCATGGCCTCGCGTCTGTTCTGATAGCCAACCTCTTCGTGTTCTATATCGCAAAACGCCTGATGAGTTTACACAGCGATCAAATGATTCGACAATTTCACCCATTTCCATGCTACCAACGCTTGCGCAACTATCGATTTCGATCCCATCACGGACGACCGCTCCTTCCGCACAAACTATCCTCAGTTTATATCGCACGTGATCAGACCCATTCCCCCTTTGCCTCTTTAGCTCTCGTTCTTCAAAACTATCTTCTGAACGTATCCTACACACTTCTAGTATGGCGGACTGAAAATAACTTGTCAAACAGTCGAAAACCTCTTTGAAATCAGGGGAAGAAAATTCCTTTATCCACTCACGCTCGCTTCGATTCCAGGGGGAAAGACCAGCATCTGCATTGCGTTGACAAGATGCCTGAATAACTGCCGAAAGCAGCCCTGATAACCACTGTATTGTCACAGCGGCTCTAAGATACCTCGCTAGAAGCTTTTTCTTATAGTTGAATGAGGGATCTGTTATATCGTATATGGAAAGACAAGGTAAGCCATTGAGAATAAATGAGGCATCAAAATCGTTTTCCTTGTGGTGATTTTCTGATGGAAAAGCTGATTTCATTTCGCATTGCGTGGCTTTCAGTATGTTCAAGTTTTCTTTCGTAACTCCCAAAGTTTTTCGAATAATTTTCGACGGATCACATCTCAGTGCGATACATTTGAAAGCTAACGTCAAAGTTTCTTCGGTTGAGGAATGTGTAATTGTGCTCAGTGACGGGCAGCTTAGGCAACTTATGTGAGCAAGAAATCTATCAGACGTTGGCATCAGATAAGGATACATCTTGAGAATAGCATCCAGCCCTCCTGATTCTAGGAAAGGTCCACAGTGCTCCTCGTTGTGAAGAATTTGCTCAAGAATTTGTCCAAAGTTCAGACCATATTGTACGAGGCAGGTTCGCTCATGATCTACATCCAATGCTTGAGGACATTGAGTATCTGCAGCGGTCTCATTATGCTCCTTCAGCGCAACTTGATCCCCGAACGCTACAACATCCATCATCGCATTAGCAATTGCCTTACAGATAGATTTACTCAATGATGGAACATGGCGCATTATTTCATCCAAGCCCGTTCCTACTATTGATGTCATTTCATTTAGTAAGCATCGACTCCTTGGCATGGCATATTTTGGATGATGGAAAAGCCTCAGTAGCCCAGGAAAAGGATTGTTCTCCTCCAGCTTTTTTGCGCCTGCTTCCGTCAAAGCTAGTGCAGCCAAGACTGTTGGTATAGACATGATCAGTTCGGGGACTGGCGGTGGAATGGGTACACCAGAAGGCCCGACATCCAGCATCTTCAGGAACGAGCGCGCTAGGCCATTTTCATGGACATACTTCACAACATGAGGATCACTATTCATCACATCCGACAAAAGTGTCGAAATAAGAGAGGCGAGGTGACCACCATATAAGTCAACATTATCTAAGATCTCAATCAAAGCCTTGGTTAGTTCAGGTTTCTGTATTTCCGCTGTACCAGAAGGTGTCGCAACAGATGAAGATGTAGATTCCTGATGAAATACTACGGTCAAACAAGTCACGACACCAAACAGTACTACTCTTTGGGAAGCCCGCAATTCAACACCACCAATAGAAGCTGAATCAGCTTTGTCTATCTCCATCGTTGTGCAATCGTTGTCTGAACCGTTCTTGGTACTTTTTTCGCGTGCACCCAAAACTTCCTTCGACAGCCGTGCGGTAAGCACCTCCACCCCCTTAAGGTTGTGAAATGCGGAGAGAGCATTGCTGTGGGTGACAATAGCGCCTTCGAGTATTTGAACAGCTTGAGCTGTAATAAATCTTAACAGCGACTGTATCCTGAATATTTCCGATTCTGATGACGAATCTGGCATAATCTTCATACTGGCCACTTCTGCATCAATCGATACTGTATTCAGTAGTGCGGGTACTAGACCGCATTCAGTTAGCGATGAAGTCCCAGATGGTGTCGACACAATGGCCGATGTTAAGGTGAGCACAGAATCCATGAACAGAAGTGCCTTTTCCAGTTGTTCGAACCTCGGGACAGTAGGAGTAGAAGTAGCTTCTATGAATGCCAAGCCAATATCCATGGCCGTAGCATCAACTTTACTCTTCTCGATCGAAGACGCCATGGTCTCATTTGATTCAATGTCACGGCAAGAGGGAGTAGAAACTAGAGATCCTAGAGATGCGAGTGAATATCGTATCAAAGTTGGAAGAAGGCCTAGATACTGTCCCTTCCCAACTCCAAGCTCGGTTAGAATATTCGAATGGCGCGCAAATCCTGTCAGAGATCCATTTCCCCCCTCCCTCCGAGCAGCTAACGCTGTCAATGATTGAAGAGCCAATTCACGAATCTGGTATGGAACAATGGGAGAATTCGAAAGGGTCACAATATGATCCCGGTTTTGTCTAGGAATTTTACTGGATTTTGGTGCGGCTGATGATGCTGAAACTGCTCCAGAAGAAACAGTCGGACGGAGAAGATCTACGAGCTCGACACAAAGTTCTGGTTGCGCTTGAAAGTACCCAGACATTACCTCTTGAGATGGATTCGCGTGAAGAATTGTAATGAGTGCGCGAAGCCGTCGTTCGATTGCAGCAACTCTTGATGCCTGGCAATGAAACGATCTTGTTAGGCGAATATCCGCTAGCAGTGGGAAGAGTCGATCGGCTGGTATTCTTTCTACTCCACCGGCCTGTCGAAGACACTGAAAGAATAAGTCAGCAGTAGATCGGATAGTTCTGTCAACTTTCATAGGGAGAGCAACTCTTCTTCGTTTTTGTTTACTTCCTGTGGAATCATCACTTTCGTCGCTGTTTTTCAATGTGGCCTCGAACATCATCTCTGAATCTTCTGTAAAACTGTTCGCGGGTAGATTTACGTGAACTAGAGAGGATTCCTCTTCATTCTCACCCTTTCTATTTTCTTCATACGCTTTATCTCTAAAAAAGGAAAAATTGAGTTCGCCCGCTTGCTGTGGAAGAGATCCTTGACCAAACACCGAGTCGTCGGACACAGCACAGGCATATAATCCTAAGCCTGATCCACGTGTACCCCAACCCCTAGCTAGAGCTGTAAGCCGTTTATGTGATGTAGTTTTCGAAATGTGCAAGGCGGAAGAGTGCTGTTGAATCTCAGGAACTTGCTGCTTGTGTAAAGAAGGTGGCATGGCCAAAGCACACAAGGTTTCAAGAGACGCAGATGCAATGTTGTCATCTGCAGCCGCTAAGAGGTCAACCAACTCTTCGACTGAATTGAAAACAGATTTATTGGAGGAATTTGTCAACAACCCCGACAAAAACTTCAAGATGACTAAGATATTATTGCGGACGGAATCAGTCACACCGTTTACTTCTTCAATTGAACGCGCTGGTTTAGAAACAATACATTTGGCAAGCTTCGATGCACCCTTCGATGTAGTCCGCTCAACAGGGCTAATTAGTAAGAGAAACGGATATTTCTGGATATAGAAAGACAAGGAAGCATCGATTCTGTTTAAAGGCTCGACCCATTCTTGAAGGTCAACCTACGAAAGTCAAACATAAACATGGATCATGTGAGTCATTTTTCCAAACGGAAATTGGCATCGACTACAAGCGCAACTAACATGATTTACCTGTTCTTCAAACCCCCACGACTGCCAAGGTTCTAATAACACGACGAGGCGCTCGATATCCAACGGAGCACGAATCTCTTCGATTCCCTGAAAAGCACTACTTAAGGGTGTATCGAAGATGATCGATTCTAAGCTACTCTTTAATACTCGAAGTCTTCCGTCATCAATTATTTGGGGCGTTATTCCGATTGAAGGAAAGATAGGAGCCATGTTTTCTTTTTTCTAGATGGGAGAAGAATTCAGAAATCTAGAAAGTATTCAAAGACTTGCACCGAACCCATCAAATACAGCTCTAAAAATGAAAGGTTAGATATGGCCGAACCCACGATGGAATATCTTAGACTTCAGACGAGATGCCCGTAAGAATCCTGAAAAGTCGCAACGTGAAAACAGCAGATTTTCGACAGAGTATATTTTACCAATGCTGGTCCTACGGACAGGTCAATGGAAATAAACACAATGAGATGACAAATTGATTGCTGTGCGCTATTTATAGTCTTCGTGACTTTTTTGGAGGATTCCTGAAGGTCTCTATCTTACTACTTTGACAACTGTTGCCGGCAATATCTCAAAATTACTGGGCTTTCAACCACAACGAGTACAAGAGAAGTCGCTCGTACCGCACTAGTCCTTTCAAGGCTAAGGCTGAACGTGTGTTTTTTGTTTTTGAGAGAGACATCGAAACTCATCGTCGCTCACACTTTTCGTCTCGGATGGAATGCAGTACGGTACGATGTCGTAACATACGTACATTACTACGACGATGCCGAGGAATCGTACTCGGAACTCGTACTGTACGAATCGTAAAGAACGAAACCTGAACAAAACAAAAAATTCTGCAAACATCGACCGATGGCCAAAAGGCAAAAGGGCGAAATGCGCGCAAGCACAGCGCGCAACTGTTGCTGGTACGATCTGGACTATCTAGAGCTACGAAGTACAAATCCCATGCTGGCAAGTTTTTGGCAATTCCCCCCTGGCTGTCAATTTTTGTCATTTTCCTATCTCCATTTCCCCTCTCCCCCCCTCCACACCACACAAAAAACCTATTGTCCCTCAATACCCCTGACCCCAACAGCTCCCCCCACTCAGTTTCCCCACAACACACAAGAGCACTCTTGTTTGGTTGTCCCCACTCAAAGCAGAGGGTAAAATTAAACAGGATGAGAGCAAAAACAAAGAAGGAGGAGGCAAGGCATCAAACCAGGATGATGATGCTTCTTGTTTGCAGGGGACCCAAGGCCTGTGCTTACAAGCACTGGATGTCCAAGCACAAGCTCACAATTGTAAAGGGCAACATGGAGATGAAATGACACCCAGCAACAAAGGCAAGGGAAGCAGCAGAGTTAACCAAGGGCATAGATCCAGGAGGGATGATTGGGTGGAAGATTCAAATGGTATTAGTAATGGATACCTCTGCACCTTCCCCCAATGCTCCTGAGCCCCCACCACCAGAAATAATTGATGATCCTTCCCCTCAAGTACTGTTTGTCCTCAACCAAGACTGGAAGTAGGAGGAGGAGGAGTGGAAATGGAATGGGAAGCCTAATCCCTATCAATGAGCTCAGTGAGACCTCCTGTGCTGGCTGTTTCAAGAAGACCAGCCACTGCTCCCTCACCAGAAGGTGAAGGTTGGGGACACTCACAAGTGTTTCTTTTAGATCTATTGTATAGGGTTGGCACAGTTATTCCTGCTGAACCAGTCATACATTTTTAATCCTAACTTCATACACATATATCGATATCTTCTGCTAATAGGACCCCCCAACTCCCCAATCTTACTAGAATTGTGTTTAACTGGGATTCAATTCATGTGCTTATCATTGTTAAGCATCTGTTGGGACAAAGATATAACTGTTAGAGTGAGTTGACCCTTAGTTAACTCTCTATGTGCATTTTGTACGGTGCGTCAATTTTGGGTCATCTAAATTAGTACCTTGCAGTGACTCGTAGGATTAAAAATTTGACTTGTACTAGGCATACAGCATGCACATGAAAACAAAAACTATTTTGCATATGCACAAAACTATTTTGGTTGCACAAATGTGGGATTCAAAAATTCAAGTAGTACTGAGCACATGGTGCATTTTGTATGTTTTAGTCAAATTAGTCATTACACACAAAATAAGGGCCCAAAATGTACGACTGGACAGTAATGAAGAGGGAAAACAACTTCACTCCTTCCATCCAGTGTGCAAAGAAAATTTCCTAGTATGATGAGTGGGGACATCCTTAAGATATGGATCAGACGAGCTTCTCCTGGGATTCAGAGGACTACAAGGAGATGTAAGCTAGTGGTGTACTAGTAATTGCTACAAAGGAGGAGAACAAGGAACCAAATAAGGAACCAAATAAGCAACCAAATCAAAAACTGAATCAACAACCCTGTCAGCAAGAACTGTATCACCAACCAAATGAGCAACCATATCAACAACAAAATGAGCAAACAAATCAGCAACAACCAAATAGAACAATCAATATTTTATATAATTACTATTTTGTTTGTTCAACTGCTTCTATTGGTCCAACAACTCCACCCCCAGTGACTGAGGTTAATTCAGCAGTACTAGTATCTGCACTTGGTAGAGTTAGTTTGCTGTTAACAATGGTTGCATCCATACTGCTTGGTGAAACAACAATATTGCCGCCGTCTCCTCTACTACTACTGCTAGCATTGTCCTCCTCTTCCTCATTCTCAATATCCAATTAGAATTTCATATACTCAGAGTTATCTCTCAATTCCTCATTGCTTGGAGGGTTTCAGTTTCTCCCATCTTGTACTTTCTTGTCATTCCTTCTTACTCTGGAACAGTAGTCACTTCTTCCAAGCCCAAACCATTCATAATTGTGGTGGTTGCTGTGACAAAACATGCAGATGGTGGGATCTCTGTTGGAATCCCTCTTCTTTGACTGAGGGTTGGTGCTGCAAACAAGGGGGACCTCACACAGCTTGCAGATGCTGTAGTAATTGTTGGCACTACATATGTAACAAATCTTTTTGCTCCTTGACTTTATTGACCCTATTGCCTCAAGATGCTTTTTGTATTTTTCAGTTTGCGTTAAGCAAAATCTTCAATTTGTCATTTTCTCTGCAATGGTTTGCAAGTTGTGGAATGGAAGAAACTCCCTGTTCTCAAGGATAGTCTTTCAAGCCTTCCTCCTAGTTGCTCTCCAGCTTCTGATTCTGTGAGTTGTTTTAGTCCATTGCCTCAGTCTACTAGCTAGTATCACAGATATACAGTTGCAAGCTGTGGTACGCAAACAACTTCCCGTTTGTAAGGATATTCTTGCAAGCCTTCCTCCTACTAGTTGGTCTCCAGCTTCTGATTCTGTGAGTTGCTTTATTCCATTGTCTCAGTCTAGCATCACAGTTATCAACCTGCTCAACTGGATGGTATCTTATCATCTGCAAGGCAAGCCTCTGACAAAACTCACAGTAGCTCATTACATTGCTTACCTTTCACTCATCACCAAGGCCCCATCAGTACTCTCTTTGTACTAGCTATTGTATGCAGTAACAAGAATGGCCAAGACCTTTGCATGATTAACTGCAGCATGGTAGTACATCCAGGATTTGTCACCAATCCTTGCTCTGGAGATGTAGGCACTGGAGATGTACACATCAATAAGGTCTAGTTTGCAATAAGTATAAAGATAAAGCTTGTGAGACTCATTTGTTTTAATTCCCCACTACCACTTCTCTGTCCCCCTTCCCCTTTCCTTCTGGTGATTGTTATAAAGAGATGAGAATGAATTTGAGTTCACTTATCTTAAATTGCAAGCTCCAGTGCTTGTTAGGCAAGAGCAATGGACTCTCCTGTAGGCTTTCATTCCTTTGTTTGGATCAGCTGGAACTGTCTTCACTGCGCTTAGTATAGGCTTTGCAAGAAGTGATGTCTTGGCTCTATGTTTTCTGTTTGAATCCCCAGCAGCATTCTTCTTGTGAAAGTACTTCCCTGGAGCCTTTGCAGGCAATCTATTCTTAGCAACTGTTCTCGTCATACCCAACCATTGCTCACAAATCCAATCCAAGATGGAATATGATAGAAAATAGTTGTCAGCAGTGATACAAAGAGGTTATTTCAAAATCTTCCCAGGTCCTATATTACAAAGAACAAAGTTCTCAACAATGTTGTCAACTTCAACAGGGCCAATGCAGGATGCTGCCCATCCTCTTCCTTACTCTTCCACCCACATTATCTGTGCTTCCAAGCTCCAGATCTGATCTGATCAATGTCAGACACAAAGAACAGTCTGTCCTCCCCTGGTTATCATCTTTCCCTTTGGATAGTTAACAAGAGGACCACCAAAGCCTTGATATGATCAGCTGGTCTTGTCAATACACAGGTCCAAGCCAGCCCTTTCAGTGAAATAATTTGTATTGTTGACAATAGTCTGGTGGATGAAATCAAACTTTTAAGCCACATTGGCATTGTTGGGTTCTCCATGAAAAGGCCTTTTGGCTTCATTCTTGCAAAGCTTCAAGTTCCTTTTAAATTTGTACCACATGGTACAAGTCATGGTGTTTGCAATGTCCTCATTGAATGAAATATCCTTAGAATCCCATCTAAACTTGATGTTTTCACTGGCTCCTGCACCAGCCCTATACAATAAAAGGAGGATACCATCAAACTGAACTGCTTCAGGTAATGTAACAGGTTTAACTTGGTGTCCTTCCCCTTCATTGGTGTCAGAGATGTACAGAGTAGTATATCTCATCACCTTAATGTACACTTCTTTTCTGGTTCAATTTGATACCTCTATGCTTCCCTTGAATCTGGAGCATTAGGGAGAAGCAACTGATAGAAAAAGAACACATCCCCATTTTCAGTCCTGTCTTTTGTCAGTCCATGTTGCTGAAGCTTAAAGATGTCCAGTTTCCCCATCCTCTCCTCTGGAAACATGTTATCTCTACTAGCATACTTCCTTGCAAACTGATTGTTAGTAGGGTCATGGACTGTACCGTCCTATCCAAGGTAATGGATCCTCCTTTCTCCTCCCTAATAGGTTCCCTGCCAAGATCAACGAAGTGTTCAGGGATTTCAACAGGCTTCCACTCAGAAGGAAGAATGTGTCCCTTGTAAACTTGGGTCTGTAGTGATAAGGGTGTCATCCCCCTGGATTATCAACATCATTCCAGTCTTCAGGTTCTCCTTTGACAACCTTTGGATCCTTCCTTTCATAGCCTACTGGAACCTTTGAAAAATTAAGACTGCTATCAACAACAGCTCCATTCTTCCAATAATAGAACTCAGTATCATGAGGCTCAACCGCATTGTCCCAATTCCAAGCTGTTTGGCTCAGAGTGATTACATTGAAGAACTCTGCTTGTTCTACTTCTGCACAACTCATTCATAAGCCTCTGAATCATAATTTGGCTCCATATCATCAAGAACCTCCTCATCACTTGAGCTTTCATCATCCTCAAACAAAGATTCCACATCAGATTCTAACTCAAACGCTGCCTCAAAGGCTTCTGATCAAGACTCCACAAAGGCCATGGGTGTTATCAGCAGTTATAATGTTGTCCTTGGGGTGCTTGCTGATTGTTTCATTGTCCTTGTTGAACGCTGGCAGCTGTTGTTGTTGTTGTTGTTGTTGTTGTTGTTGTTGTTGTTGTTGTTGTTGTTGTTGTTGTTGTTGTNGTAGTAGTAGTAGTAGTAGTAGTAGTAGTAGTAGTAGTAGTAGTAGTAGTAGTAGTAGTAGTAGTAGTAGTAGTAGTAGTAGTAGTAGTAGTAGTTATTATTATTTTTATTGATTTGTTGATTCCTTGCTATAGCTGGTGTTTGTAGCTGATTAGTGTTGCTATTGCAATACTGCTGTTGATAGGGTTGCTGCTGCATTTTGAATATATTTCCAATGCATGAATTGCCATCATGACAAAATTCCATAGAAAAAATAGTGTAGTTGAACAAAATGTCATGATGTCTATTGGAACGCCTAACATATTTAACTCGTGAAAAAGATGGCCTGAAATCAACAACTGTGTCGTACGTTTCTGAGCCACATCTATGATTAGTTTGATTGCTGGTAATATTGCTCTTTGCTTGTAACTAATAGTAGTATCTAGTGAAAACAAAGAAGAAGAACACAATGAAGTCCTCATTTGGTTCATTGTTAGGAAGAAGTTGCTCATAAATTCTTCCTCTTCCTCCTTTGCTTTATTGACATGAAATTGCATCCAAGGGAGAACATTCCTCCTGGCCAATGCATACAGGAGTGGTGGGAGGAACTGACCAGGGTCATTTTTGAGTAGTAGCACCACAGTCAGCTGATCAAGGAGATCTGTTCACTTTATCATTACTGCTTGACATGGATCAAATTTCTTGATCCTTGACTAGGCAAAACCCATACTCTTATGAGGGAGCAGTATCATCATGACTAATCCTATCAAATTAGAAAATAGAGCTGACGGTAGAGAAAGAAAAAACATTCTATCTTGTTTTCTATTTTTTGTTAGGTACAAAGTTGTTTTTGCTTCTCATTGGTTCACACTTGCTCACAGTTTCCTACTTCGAATTGAGAACCGCATTGACATGAGATTAGGTCTTTACTTGCATGTTTTTACTTCGTTTATGGATGTTTTGTCTTGACAAAAACGCTTACGTCATTAGTCAGTCTTCAACAGTGTGGTCACCAGAATTTGATCCATCGTTATCACAATGGAATTGATGCGAAGACAAAAAAGAAATATTCAAGATATATAAAACCAACGGACATTTCAAAACTTTTCCGCACAGAGTATTTTCTTGACGTGAAATATGAGCAAATTTTGAAGAGCAACAAACGATGGATATTTTCTACGGTATTGTTTTTCGCAATCCAGAGCTCACTTTGATCTCTGATACTAGTGCTGAAGAATCCATTCAATTATTGCTCACGATTTCTTGAGTGTCATCTGCAATGAAAGTTTGGATGAAATTTATTATTGCAGCAACCGTAAGGATCTCGATCCCGATCTTCGTAGTATCTTCTGTCACTAAAATTATCTTCCGAGATTGTTATCGTCTCACGATCTCTGCAAGAAATGTCATGAGAATCTGGACCATTCATCCAATCTGATGGAGACAAATGAGTTGGTGGGGGTATGAAGTGAACTTTAGGACCAGCATTCATATCTTTGTTTCGGGAAGAACGTCGCTTCTTCTTGAAATATAGTGATTCATGATTGCTTCGACCTCCAAGGAGGGCACAATCTTCGAACATAGTCATTCCGGCATGTAATGGTATTGTTTCATGCTGACGATGTTGTGATGTTTGATTGTCAACAACACTCCCATGAGTATCAATAGGTGGTCCGTCAAGTGCTGGAAAGGTCAAAGGGCTGCTTTTGTTCCACAGGGAATAGTTTCCTGGCTGGATTTGGTCACTGTGTATTGGCTGCGTCAACTGCGATAAATAATTGGAATTCCCATCTCGATCTCCATTGTCATGCTGCGTCGAATGATCTAATTTTGGAGAGTCATTGTCAGCATCTTCAAGGAGGTATTCACTTATCATCGACCGATTTTGCTCCTGTTCCAGAAGCGCATCATCTAAATCCTTATCCGACATTGCACTATTAACTGAACAATATTCCAATCTATCCGCTGGATCAGTCATCAAATTGGTGGTATCAACATCTTTTAGTGGGACTTCCAACATCTGACCAACCATCGATGGTAATTCTTCCTCGCCAAACATTTCAAGTTCTAACTCTCGATAAAACTTTTCAATTTCAAGCTCAGATTTTGTTGTACTATTTCCACCCAGCGAACGTCCTGTCATCGAGCCAGCGTGTTCGTCTTCCTCGGGAATTGTTAAATGTGGTGGTCTAGCTTTGATATCCTCAGGAGACGATGGACAATAGTTTGGAATGGGATAATCTTCTTCTTTGCTTTCTGGTTCTTCCATGATTTCATCACGACGAGTTCCTCTTATTTCACTCAATGCTCTATCCTCTGCAATTTTTAGAGACGTCAAAGCGCTCTGTGCTAGATTTGCCTGTTCCTGAAGTCGTTTCACTTTATTCCCAGTACTACGTCGAAGCATCAAGGCACTTTTTAGTTTCCTTGTGGCACTCTCAAATGCCTCCTCTATACGTTCAACCTTTCCAAGATTTGTGACGGTCTGCCGCCGCTGATTTTTTATTTTCAGGTTACTACGCACGGCTTCAACTATGTCGTGAAATGATGCCCCCCAATTTAATAATAAAGCTTCCCTTTCCTCTCTCGTAAGAATCAAATGCGACGAAACTTTTCTATATGACCTCCCAGCCTCAAAACTTTCAATATCAATGACACGAGTTTCGAAGTAGTGCCAGCCAATGCTTCAACACAAATCGATCGACAACGTGATCAGTAAAGGAAAACATTAATTTGTCGGGAACAAAAGTAGGTTGAACTTCAGTGGCCAAATAACCTCGTCGTAGTTTTTCCTTCTCGAAATAGTGTAATCAAAATCCAACAATTTTTACTTACCCAACTGGCGGTCCTATTGTGCAGCTTGGGTTATCTCCGACAACCCTCTCATAATCTCTAATAGTGACCACGGAGAAATTGACTTTTTTCTTTTTCTCTTCGAGAAGGCTCCTCGAATCAGCTAATGATATCTCACCTGTCTGAGTCGATTGGCCTGCTTCTGATCTTCGCGACTCGCGGTCCCAACTTCTAGAGCTTACCGAATGCTGTTCGATTGATGCCATGCGCATCCCATTAGCGCAACTCGTTTGAAGGGAGCTTTCTGACCCTTTACTTTCTTCCGAGATAATGCTACCAGACGAACGACTCAAAGCACCTGAAGATTTTGCGCTACGGGAACGATTCGAAACAGACTTCGAGCTCTGTTCTTTTACTTTGTTGTTTATTCCATTTTGAAACTTAGATGAGTCGTCAAGAAAATTTGGTTGGTCGAGAATATATTTTTTGGTCTTGAGGCAGCTTTTCCCTGGCAATTTTCTTGGACTGTCCAGAACTTGTTTTTGTTTGACGATGCTCCCTTGCTTATCAGACCTTTTGTGCTTATTGATCTTCCAAACCATTGCCGACAATCCAGTAACAATTACCTGATCGGCACCTAGTAAAAGCGTTCGATTATCGATTTCAATCAAGTCGTCGTTCTATCTTTCAGAAAACCACGTTTTTTGTTTTGGGGTGCTGTCAAAGAGAGACAATTAGCGAGCAGAGACCTATTCAAATCGCATTTTCGAATTCGGGCCACACCCGAACTGCAAACTAATCAACCTGTGTCCTATTCCTTTTGTCGAACTATCTACCTTAAGCTTTATTAAGAAGGTAGGGGATCTTTACAATCGCTTTTGTCGATCGAAAGCAGTACGGTTCATTAGGATGTTGTGTTGTACCGGTAGATGTCACGAAAACAGTTGTCTAACTTGGCGGGTGTCCTGTCATGTCCAGGGTACGGTACCCGTACTCCTACGAGTACGGTACAGTTATCGTACGGTTTACCGTACGGTAAGAAAAAAGGAAAGTTTGGATCAAAAGTACGATACCATACATACGTTAAGTACGTACTATCATCAGTCGTTGTGAAAAATCGTTGTGAAAAATTTCGATTGGGTCCCTAACGCAAAAAACTTGCTACGGTGCAAAAACTACCGGTACGTCCTGTAAGTTGTTGCTAGAATGATTGGTTGCGGCCGCCGCCTTGTTTTTTTTTTTTGAAGGATGGCGGCGGCCAAAAAAACTTACTACGGTGCAAAAACTAGGTTATTGCTAGTAGAATGACTTGTTGTCACAATAATGACTGAATGTTTAAGTTAAAAATGAAATAATTTATTTTGGTAAAGGTACTAATTTATTTGCAAAAATTAATATACCGGGGTTTGTACAAATCTACACTAAAAAAAATATCTTTTTGTTTCCTTGGTAATGCAACAAGTCCAGGGCTGTAAGAATTCTTCAAAGTTAGTGGCTACGCGCACTAAAGATAGAGATAGTGAAGTGCAGTGCACCGTAGCCAACAAGTTGTCAAAGCAACTGGGAGAAATTGCAACTTTTCTACCAAAAACTACGTATTTAACAAGTAAGGGACTAAATTTGTACTTAAATGCAAATTAGTAGTAGTACTACTACTACTACTGATACTACTACTAGGACCTCCTACTTATACCAGTAGTTTCAGCATAAAAATTGTATGACCCAACTACCCACTGAACCCAACATGTTCATTAGGATGTTAAGATAAATTCTACCAAAAACTAGGTCTTGATCTGATGTTTAGTTGCTACTAGTTTATACTACAATTACATTTGCTCGTCTGTAGATTGGACAGTTTATTGCATGCATTTAACACGGAAGGGACTAAATTTGTACTTAAATGTAAATTTGCATTTTCTCCCTCGGGTAGTTGTCAAAATAATGACTGAACATTTCAGTTGTACTAATTTATTTGTAAAAAATGGTGGTATACTAGGGTTTACACAAATCCACACTTAAAACAAGTTTCTTTTTGTTTCCTCGGTTAGTCCAGGGCTGTAAGAATTCTTCAAGGTTACTGGCTACTGTACACTAAAGATAGTGAAGTCCATTGCACCGTAGTAGCCAATTTTGCCTTATAACTTGACTAGATCGACTAGATTTTGCACTTAGTAAGTTCTTGTTGTGGTGTCTTGTGTCTTTGTACATTCAAAATAATGGTAGTACTGGTACGTACTGGTACCAGTACGTTAGTATTCATTGTTTGTACCATCMAAGGCCTGAATGAGTAGTAAGAAGCATGCACAGGTGTTCATTTTGCACTAAAATGCGATCTTATTTAGTTTTCTGCACTAATTTGGAGTTAGGGATAATTCCAACGACATTCTATGAATCAAGCAATATGATTGGCTGATTAGACAGAGGATCAAAATAATTGACAATGATACATGAGAAAATTGGATTTGAAGGGGGTAAAACTCGTCGTGTAGTAGTACCATTTTTGATAATTTTGATCTGTCTAATCAGCCAATCATATTGCTTGATACCTATAGTATTCCTAACTCTAAATTTGTGCACAAAACCAAATAAGATTGCACCCCGAACACCTATGCACGTACACACTGTATCAATGTACAGGTACGTACGTACAACAAGTATGCACCTGTACCCGTGGGTACCCCTGTCTGTACCTGTAGGTAGAGTATTTTTCCAAAAGAATAAAGATAGTAAAAATGCTGGTGTGAAGTTTCTTGCTGCTGTAAAAATGAAAAACAAAAAATGAATCACCTCCTTTTTACATACTGTATAGTACATACGGTGGTTTGCTCAAGAACTGCCATACTACTTCTAGTAGAAGTAGTTTACTCACTAATGGGCGATTCCCGATATTATAGACGTGCCAAACTGGTAAATCTTGCACTTTTATTACTTATATAATAACAGGAATCAAAAATTCAACAGACAGACTGAGAGGGACACTGGCTCGATGGCACCCTTTTTTTTTGGAATCTTAATTATTCTCCAACCTAAAAACTAAAAAGACTTAAAACACATGCCACTTCTTGGTACAACAAGGAAAAAAGTGAAATTTTCAATCCATACTCTAGTGGAAGGAATGCACATATTTTCTGCATATTTTTGATACTCATCAGAAAATATGTTCATTCCTCATGCTACTAGCTATAGTCAACAACAAACAATTAGCTGCACTAAAAGACCACACTTTCCTCCTAGCAAGAAAGTAATGAATATGTCTAGTAAAAAGTTATGCTGACAGGAAGACCAGTCTATGATTAACAACATGTGCATGCTGATGAAAAGGCAACTAACTTCATGTGAACGAGAATGCAGGTCCATTGGGAACTGCAAATCCCCCCCCTCAACACCTGCTAATCCTGGATTGGGGTACATAAAAACCTATGCATGAAAACCAAGCTACCAAATCCTACTGCTTGTTACCTACTAATTCTACTGCTTGTTTGCTATTCCTGCTAAAATCTAACTGCTGTTGTTATCAAGCTGCTGTTATCTCACTAAATTAGAACTGTACGTACTGCATTGCAAGCAGCTTCTTCATTTTAGTTTAGTTTAGTTTAGTAATCTAAACATCTTCCATCTGATACAGTTCACCATGGGATTCCTGGGGACCGTCGAGGACCAGCACCAGCAGGAGGAGGACTATGGTAGTAAGAATTGTTGTGTTGTTGCCTCTGACTGAATATGGTAGCTGCAGCTCCAAAAAATTCCTTTGCTACTTCCTTTCCAGTGCCAATAGATTCCTTCCACATCTCACGGTTCTCTTTGTCTCTTTGTTCCTCTCTGGGCTATTGGGAAGCCACTTGAGTATCATACTCATGAGACTGTGTAGCTTGTCTCTAGAGAAATTTGCTACTCCAGCCTTCCGGCCAGTATTGTTGCTTGCCATGATCTTGTTCTTTCTTACTACAAAAATAGTGTGGGGGATTGGACAATGAGCTCCCTCTCTGTGGTTGTC
>CAACVS010000246.1:2112-14774 GCA_900660405.1 Pseudo-nitzschia multistriata | reverse complement strand
GACATAATCAATGAGCAGCATTCATTTGTAGTTAGTACTAATTTTGATGATGTTATACTTGTACATCCTTGACCCCTCTCGTCAATCAACATGGATCGCTAAACTATGAGCACATCCAGGGTTTTTTACAGACCAGAGATTCAATGAGGAATTAAACAGTATTTCAAACTGTTGTTTGACAGGCTTGCCTTCCACATGTAAAGTAGTAGTACAAAGTACCTGTTTGGGTCTGAATTACAATGTGACAGTTTTATAACAGTATTAATTTTAAGGTGGTCTCCAGTACTTTACATCATTGCCACATAGTAAGCAACCACCAGAGAGCATCACACAAGATTCACTGGTCTTTGACGCCTACTCCAAAAAGAGGCAACACAAACAACCTGTCGTGCCAGAGACTTCTTTGGCTCCTCCTGCCAATTCTTCCAGTTAACTTCAAACCAAGCTCAGTCAATACTTTTAATTCCAGTGAAACAAACCCCTGGTCACACTTCCACTAACACTCCTCGGAGGGAAGTGCCGCCCCTCGGAGCAGCTAGGAGTATTCTTTCTAACGAAAGCTATGGTTCTGGCCATATAGTGCCTCTTCTAGCTCATGAGGTTAAATATAATATTAAGATTTTTTTTTTAATTTTAAGGTGGTCTATGTGTGGAACAATAGCCTTTATTCCAACCACCACGGGCACCAAACTGTCAATTAGTTCCACCTGGAACAAAAGAAACATCAAAGGATATTCTATTTTGGAGTACTTCCAAGCTGTTTTTTGAGCTCACTTTTTTCTTTTGAGAATTTGGATTGGCAAAACAAAATCAATTTCTGGACAGTTGTTATAAACATGGAATATAGTTGAAATCAAAATTGATTCCAAGAACAGATTTCTCGTAGGTTCTTGTTGATGATGGAAACTGTTTTGAGAATTGTTTTGAGAATTCAAATTGTTGAAATGAAATTGATTTTTGGACTCTGTTATTAACACGAAAAAAAAATCGAACTGGATTTGATGAACAGATTTGTCAAACAAATTTCTCAAACGCATCTTACACTTCAGCAACTTCACCAACTACAGGAGGATCAGCATCAACTAATCCTTTCACTCCCTCCAGTACCTCAATAGGCATATTAGAAGCAACTCTCTCTTCTTCAGTCAAGCTTACAATGAAGGATAGTGCTTGGTTCTTCAATCTCTCTCTCTCCCCCTTCCATATGCAGTCTCCCTGATAGTTATCTCATCTTCATTCAGTTTCTTTAGCAAAGACTCATCAGCATCAGTCCAAGAAGCTGATGGAGGAGTGGGATCATTTTTCACCTTCATCCACATATCTAACAGCTTGTCTTTCTTTGCAGGAATTTTCTTTTGCTGCTTCCACTGGTGGCACAAAACCTTCAGAGTAGAAACTGGGAGTGACTTTGCATCTTCCTCCTTCTTAACATCTTTTCCATTTGAAGCAAACCAAGAGCTTTCCTGCTCAAAGCTTCTGCTGCTTTTGCAACCTTCTTCTTTGCTTCAAAGCGTTTAATCTCATCCATCTGTCTGGTTCTTTCCTTGGCAATAAAATACTCCTTTGTGTTCAGTGTATCTCCACCAGTTTTGATGAAGTGCTGGCTAGAATATTTAATGCCTGCAATTGCATCTTGCTAAGCCCTTGCAAATTTTGGAAAAACTTCCCTGTTAAAACCAGCATTGTTCAATACTTTAATTGCTGCGGAATTCTTTTTCTTGTGTGCTACCAGTGCAGCTACGTTGGGATTGGTTGCTAAATCAATGGACCCACCCAGCAAAAGGATCAGTTTGTGTTGCACTTTTTTGTCCTGTAGGCATTTGTGGGTGAATGATGAAATTCCAATTATTCTCCATGTGTCTTTGCATTGGTATATCAAAAAAGTCTCATCAAAAGCAAAATCCAAAGCCACGTTTTCA
Organism: Pseudo-nitzschia multistriata; assembly: GCA_900660405.1. Taxonomy (NCBI): domain Eukaryota; phylum Bacillariophyta; class Bacillariophyceae; order Bacillariales; family Bacillariaceae; genus Pseudo-nitzschia; species Pseudo-nitzschia multistriata. The sequence goes on along the minus strand of CAACVS010000246.1, from coordinate 12,855 downwards.
TTCCAGCCATTGTGCTTGCCAAAAACTAAAAGCAGATAATCTGACTGTCAAAGATTATCATTTTTCATCCAGCAGTAGTGTGCAACTTATTCCATTTTTTTGGTACAGGATTTGCAACATGTGTGTCCGTAAGTGTATTAAACCAAGTATTAATGCTATTATACATAGTCTACTTCAATCTACACTCTTCAATTTTTGTTTCACTTTTGGCAACTTTCAAGTGTTCTGCAAACATTGGGAGTAAACGTTGGTAGAGACTCACAAAATTGTTTAGCAGACATGGACCTGGTAAAAGACATGCTTTCAACATTGAAATGAAACCTTCACATTAGGGAATGTCTCCTTTTCCTCACATGCTACCTAAAGCAACAAACAATGAAACTGCGTCAGCTAGTGCTGCTTTGATTGCTGGTGGTAGCAAACTTTTCTGGCCACACCCTGATGGCCTGAGGCCTTCCTTCAAATATCATTTGACAGTGTTTGTCTTCAATGATGTCTTGTAAAGCAAATTCACTTGAGACATGATGCTCACAACAGATGAACAGGAGTTTGGTGGCAAATTTTCTTGCTCATACCTGACTTTCTTGGCTGCTGCTTCATACACATCATTGTGAGCTCATTTCTCAAGAAACTTGTTTACCATCTTGATATGAGCTTGTTTAGTAGGAATATCAGGACCCTTGTCTGTAGTTGTGGAGCTAGTGAGCCCACCTCCTTAGTAGTAGTAGCATCATCCTTCCTTGCTATTGCTGCAGGGGGGGGGGGGGGGGGGTTGATGATAACAGATAATTTTGTTACCAAGTCTTCAACAGTTAGGCAGATATTTTTGCCAGCTCCTCCAAGTTGATGAATGCAGCAGGACTTTCCTTGGAAGAGGTTAGACATGATAGATCTCCTCCTTCACCATTAGTACAATCAAGGGAGTTTGGAGGGCCCAGAGGTCCCTTAACCATTCTTTCCATGCATAGCTGTTCTCTTCTTCTTTGTAAACCCTTGTTGCTGGCTTCTTTGTCACTAAAATGAGCAAATAACATAGCTCTCCTCACAGAGCACTGGAGGCCTCTAGACCTTGATCCAAACAAGTTCTCAGCAGCCAGTGTTGTTCTTTCACACACTGTGACAGCGCATCCTGTGTGCACTGATCCAACTGCAATTGTGTCCCTTACTGTTGCTGGCAGCTGCATCTTTATTGTTGTTGTTGTTGTTGTTGTTGTTCATCTTGGTCATCTTGGTACCAAAATACAGCAAAAAACTGTTTTTTTCCAAAATACTTGGCCGATTGATCCGAAACTTCCGGATCCCCTTGTTCCCCTGGTTATAATAAATCAATCTGGTGCACTGGTTGTCTTGATGATAGAATTGATGTCTTTGTTTTGCTGGTTACACTGCAGCTTCTTTTTTGCTATTTCAATGATGACTTTTGCTGCTGACATTATAATGCTGTTCCTCCAAAACCACTCGGTCAATCTATCAGCAACTTCCAGATCCTCTTCCCCTTAATGTAAGGATTAGAACACTTGTCTTGTGAGCGCGATTGGTTGGATATTGATGAAGAACTTGAGAGGTGACAGCTTGCTATAATGAGGTTGTGTTAAAGAGTTTTTTTCTAAATTTCCGTGCACAGAGAAATCAACAAGCCCAAAAAGGTTGTCTGGCAAGAAACATGTAGTAGTACAATATGCACATGTATCGGAAGACAAGAGAACACCCTTTCCAACTGACAGATTCTCTAATTCTGATTGGTGCTTTTGATAGCATGAAGAAACAAGCAAAGATAGCAAAAAACTAAAAACTGGCATGTTTTATGTACTCATAATCTGTTAGAAATCAATAGTCTTAATTCAAACTCAAACAAGTACTGTATGTGATAATCCCTATCCTTAATCCATAACTCTTAAGTCTTGGCATTCTTCCCAATACCGCCTCTAGCACATAACGATGGCTCAGTGTTTCACCATATCGATTATTCGAACTTGTGTTGACGACACTAAAGAAAATCACCAGCTAGAACCAAGCCTTCAAAAGAAGAAAAACTATGGACATCCTTCAAAGAGAAATGAAACGTAAGAAGGAGGCTCTCCTCAAAGCAAAGAAAGAGGCAGATGCTTCTTCTGAAACTTCCAGCGCCGGTGATGGGAGGAAGAAGCGCAAATACTTGAAAGTTTCCGATCTTCGTAGGATCGAGGACGAAGAGCAAGAAGAGAAAGAGAAAATGCGCTGGGACCGGAACACCAATTCAAATAGGAAGGCTGTGTCGATATCATCGGCATCGAAGGAAACAGACGATGACGATGCAATCAGTCAAGCACGAATGAAATTTAAGAATGCAAAGAAAGGCAAGTCATCGACAACCTCTTCGCCATCTTCATCACCTGCGGCGACGGTCAGAGACAAGATCGATTCTTCACCAGCTTCTATAACGCAGAAACTTCGCGAAATGGGTCTTATCGTACGATACTTTGGAGAAGGAAACACGGCTCGTTTGGAACGACTGAAAAATGCCCTTGAGTATCAATCCAAAACTTTAGAGGGTCTATCGGAACTGGAGGAATTTCGACTTGGAAAGGGTCATGGAATTCGTAATCCCTTCTTGGAAAATGAGAAGCAGTTTAAGAATAATCAGCATCAAATGCCGGGCATGGGGATCAATGACAAAGGATCACTCGAAAACTCGAGACTGGAAAGAAAAAAACAAGGCAAGGGGAAACATGCGACAAAATCCGATGTAGATGGCGAGAACGAGGAAGATCAATCAGATCCTCCAAAGTTCATATACAAGTACCTGAAAGGTTTATTGAAAGAATGGGAGGTCGAGTTGGCAGAAAGAGCCGAGTCTGTAGCGAGATCTGTGGCGGGTAGGAACGAATCAAAGACTCTGAAGCAATGCAAGGACTATATCCGACCACTTTTCAAACTATTGAAGAGCAGAAAACTGGAAGAAGGACTGCAGTTACATTTGCTGAAAATTGTCAAGTTTGCCAAACAAGGGGAATTTGTCAAGGCGCACGATTCCTATATTGATGTTGCGATTGGGAGAGCTGCCTGGCCTATCGGAGTTACCATGGTCGGTATTCACGCTCGCAGTGGACGTGCTAAAATCGAGTCTGCGAATGTTGCACACGTCATGAACAGTGAGCTCCAACGCAAATATCTCACGTCTGTAAAGCGTCTTTTGACTTTTGATCAAAACAGACGAACGGACGTTGATCCCTCCAAAAAGGTGAGGTGATAAAAATCATCACCTCCGGATTTACGAGGCAAAACATCTGGTCATATTACCGTCATATTACCCTTTCGTCTTCATCTCATCGCACGAGATAGGTAGTTTTGAGCTTACAATCCAAAAAAAGGCAGATTAATTGTTCAAGCATTTGTTTTTGTCTTCTGAAATATTGTTGTGGAGAGAGAAAGTTTACTATGAATAATGCGAATCTGTTTTGCCATCTACGTTCTAAGCATGTCTTGTCAAGTATCAAATCATCGTGAAGTAAAATTTCGTCATACCTGAAGTTCAATTGTACGAAGTTTGTTGAAGTTGAAACTGCTACAGCCAGTACAAAAGCTTGACTTATGGTATCCGTACATAAATATCATGATTATACTACTGCTCAACGCCATTTACTAGCAACACTCTTCTCAAACTTGTCATCGGCATCTCCCAACAAGTTGAGCAACAGAGAATCGGCATTCAAGTACACCTTATTGCCCGACTTTGCTACGATGTCGGCAATGTCACGGGCCGCATCGATTCGTCGCAGTTTCATGAATCCAGGATTCTTCTTGACAGCCAAACCAATGAGCTCGGCGGATTCGGCTTCTCCCCTTGCTCGGGTGATGATAGTCTTCTTTTCCTGCTGAGCTCCCAAGACGACGTACTTTGCCTTTTCAGCATCTTGTTGGGCTGTGTGCGGAACAGAATAAGCGTAAAAAAGTAAGAACGCAATATTAACACGTGAGAAAGATAAGTTTCTGGTCGTTGCAAAGCAAACATTTCTTTTCTCCGCAAATGCAAATTGCAGAAACTCTAATGTCTTTTTCTCGTCCAATATCGTCCAGAATTGTATTCCATTCAATAATGTGATTCGCGCAAATCAACTTACCAACCTGCTTGGCCTCAACAGCACGAGCATATTCGGGGGAGAAACTCAAGTGCGTAATCGCCACATCGTCCAATATAACATTGAATTTGGCGGCACGTCTCTGCAAGTCCATGGAAACTTCCCTCGATACTATTTCACGCTTGGTCAACAATTCATTGGCATTATATCTCGCCACGATTGCCTTCGCCGATTCGTTCATGATACTGGGCAGGATTCGTTCGTCGTAGTTGGTTCCCAGCATTCGGTAGATCCAAACGAGTTTGCTTGGATTGGGTTTGTGCAAAACACGAACAGCAATAGTAACCATCTGCAAATCCTTCGATCCGGTCAAGGTCTGCAAATTGACGGGGCGTGTTCGAATATCATAGATTACGGGGCGCTCAAACCAGGGAATGTTAAAGTTCAAACCCTCGCCGTAAATGGAGTCCTTCATACCCAAGACGCGGTTGAATATCACGGCGCGGTGACCTCCGGGAACGGTGTAAACAGAGTTGTAGGTACCGTAAGCCAATCCACCAGCAACAGCAAGCGCCGTTACACTTTGGGCGGCGGCGGCAGCGGCACGGCCACCTCCTCCGCCACCCGAACCACCTCCAGATGCTTGGCTGACGCGTTTGGCCGCACTAGCAAATGCGTCTTTTAATCGTTGAGCCATATTTGATTGTTCAAGTTAGCTTCAGCTAGAATGCTCGTTAAGTCAGTATTTGGTGGTTTGGTGGGATTCCTTTGTTTCGACAGACTCAAGCCGTTTTTAGACTTGTTTCAGAATGGCTACGGTAGATTTCCGTTGCGGGGAAGGATGGATCTGGATTGGGGATGCAGTCAGCAAAAATTGATGAACAAGATTGAAAAAAATCGATGTGACTCTTTTTTCTGGTGTTCGATTGTTCTCGATGGTAGTGCAGTAAATGTGCATTGTGATAAATTTTTTGGAGCGTGTACAGATCTCTATGTTTTGGAAATACGACTTGATAATCTATTTTCCCATAGGTTGATTGCCCTTTGCATTCCAATGGGTAATGAGCCATAAAACATCTGTTTCTACTTTTTGAGCGGATTTCTCTCCTCTCGAATCAGTCAATCAGTGCGACACGACGGAGCGGAAACATTTTTTGATTGCAGGGCCCGAACAATTAAATCGATACCCGTATTGGTTCGTACCGTACCGTACCGCACGTAATAGAAGTATTATTAGAATTACCTACGGTACCATTTTCTTCACAAACGAACAGAGATCCATACCGAACGGTACACCTTCTGGGGTTTCCCCCTCGTGATTGTTGCTATTCATTGGTTCGCCTTTAACATCCGCGTGCCGAGTTTGCAATACCATGGACGGGAGACACAGCCACTACGATGTACTGAGCGTGTCCAGAGATGCTACATACGACGAAATCAAAGAGTCCTTTCATCGATTAGCTCGAGCGAAGCACCCAGACAAGCAAAACAGGCAAATTTTAGAAAAAAACAACGATTTCGACAGGCATGGCAGCGGTGACTGTAGTGCAATCGATGCCGAAAATTCTGCAGCCGAATTTCGAAGGATTCAACAAGCATGGAAGGTCTTGAGAGATCCCGAGGAACGAAGTGTCTACGACTCTGATTTGCTTCACAAGGACTTACAAGAGAAAAACAGACAAAATGGCGCCATTGTGCTCAGCTATCACGACGACTTAGAAGAGGCCATAGACGAGGACACAAACGAGTCATTCATGGTATACGATTGTCGATGTGGGGAAGAGATTCACATCGAAGAAACGTGCCCACCATGCGAGTTTGATGGAAATACTGCAGAAGCAACTTGCAGACAAGGTGTTGACGACCATATTTTGATAGATTGCCCTGGATGTTGCTTTGTTTATAAAATAGTTGGCAAGTAAACAAGTCGCAAACTATGAGGTAGAAAAATGTCACGGCTCTTTTGCCTGGAGTGCTCCCGTTTCTTCACGAATATGACACGAGACAGAAGAGTCAGTTTTTCTCCTCTTTTGGTCGGACAAAAGCTTTGTCCAGCACGAAATAATGGTTAAGCAGCTCAATTCCATTCAGCAATAAGAACGGCTTTTCTCTCCCCAGTTGTTTTGCGAGATGCAACAAGAATGACAGAAGCAGCATCGTCGTCTCGCATGTTATCCCCATAAGCATACGATTCCAAAACGTCTCCCAAGTAGACTTCGGCCAAGTATTGAACGGACAGGTAGCTACCCGGAAAATTCGCTGATGTAGACAAAGCATGAAACGAAGTTTCTGCCAAGAAAGCATGATCTGCATGGTTGCCGAAATTGATGTTCTGAGGACCCACAACAACTCTAGTTTTGGAAGCTTCTTCAGGGGTCGGCGATGCTTCCAATCCATTAATTATAGTTTTGAGACGGGTGGACTGCAAGTCTGGTCTCTTCACTTCGATCAGATCTTTTATTTTTTTTGCATCACTACTTTCGTAGTTTTCACCGATGTCCAACGCTTCGAAACCAAACCGAGAAACAAATGCTTGCTTTTCTGTGTCGGAAAATGGAGCCGACTTGAGTTCTTGTTCCTCTGCGCCGCCAACCGGATCCGCCATTCTGACAAAAACTCGTCGAACCACGGCAAGGACATCACGACCAATGGATATTGCCCCGCCGAACTGAATGGACGATTTCCCGATCGAGTCCTTGTCCACCCAAACGTCGCAGTGGCATTCGTCATCGCCGTTTAAAACACGGTTCAACAACGGCGGTGTGGTGCGTGTTTGCGCATTGTAGCATTGAACTGCTTGACTGACACAGAACCAAGCATGCTCGTATATGTTGTTTGATGTACCTGTATCATCGGGATGACAACCTACCCGTGGAATGATATTCGAGGAATGCAGGTGGTGATCGCAAATCCGGAGGGCAGCGGCGGGAAACAGTTGTTGTTCGCTATTCGATTTATGAAAAATGTCGGTTGTTGCCCGAATGGTGGTGACTCTCATACGCGTGCAAATTGGAGCTTTAGATATCATCATGGAAGAAAAACGCGGCATAGGTTATTATCGTTCGAAAGATACCGGTATGTTTGGCCTTCCACTTCGTTACGACGATGCGTATCAAAATTCTCTGGTGAGGCTAACGCTGACGTTAAAGCAGGTGTGTGTGCCTCGAAAATCATAGGGTACGAGTACTTTACCGCGGTGGAGTCTTGCGTCTTGATACTTGCTGTATGGTGCTTTACTTCTACTTATCGTACGTAGAAAACTTCTAATAAAGTAAAGTACGGAGTAATTTAGACCCCAGATTTTACTTCTCGATGTGATGCCATTCGTGACTCGACTCGATCCACGTGCTTTCTCAACCAACCTCCAAACCCATTCTGTGTCATTCATTGCGCAAGGCACGGGAGGTAGTACGTACGTAACCCTACTGAACACCATCCATCGCAACAAAAAATCAATTTCGGAGCTCAGTTGATGTGTTGATGTGGAAAATACTTCGCTTTTTGATCTTCGCAGTACCTACGACTACTATTATGTACGTAGTACTGTATGTAGTACTGTAAAACTTTAGTTCCTTGCTAATAATCGAGTCGCAGTACGACATTGGATACAATGAAAGCAACCGAATATTATCAGGGTAAAGTTCGGCGTCCGATTTACAATGAAGGTAGTGCAGAGAAACTGTTGCACGGCAACTTTGCTGGTAGGTTTTATTTTGAAAATTGCCGTCGCATTTGTTCCTCCAATCGGAACGACAAAGACAGCATTCCGTACCATCAGCAATGGAACAAGTTTATATCAAGCGGGGAAAGGCGGAGGAAATAACAACGGAACAGGAAAAAAATCATTTCAGAAGAAGAAGATGAAGTTGACGACGATAGGTGACTTACAGAAGGAACTATTGAAGAATCCACAATATGGTAGACCGAATGAGCAGAAACAGAACAAACGGAAAAAGAATAGACGCACAAGGCAACGAGTCGATGATCCAAAACAGAAATACGTGTATGCTTCGCAACGAAGAGCAGCCAATGCGGTCGAAGGGCACGACCTAGAAAATAAAGCCAACGTACAAAATATTCCTATTCTTGAGGCAAAGAAGATGGGACTAACGAGTCCTGCAAATCAACATTGTGACGCATTGGTAAATGCTCTCGAGCCAGAAATTATGGGTCAAATTAGGGTTGAAGATGATGGAAGTGGAAATGGAGCAAGTGGTGCATACGCGTATTTGATCAATAAGCCTGCCGGTTGGTCTATTTTAGGCGAAAAACAAAAGACCAAAAAGAAGCAACAGCTGACCAATGCTGACCGATCAACATTCGATGGTGCGAAAAGGAACAAAAGTGGTTCAAAGAAATTATCGAAGACGCGAGTCAAGATAAAGGGAGAAGATAACGACGTTATTGAATTCGATGAATCTGAAATAATGGCCTTGTTAACGCCTGAAGAAAGGGCTATGGTAGAGGCGGAGAGTGCAACTGATGGTAATACTAGATTTGACATTCCCGGATGGTACGACATCGAATCAATGACAAGCTTGGAACGTGAAGAGGCTGGGATTGAAGATGAAGATTATGATCCAAGTGACATCCCAGACTTTGATGAGGCAGATATTATTGCACTGTTATCTAAAGAAGAACGTGAAGAATACGAAGCAGATAAACTTGAACAGAAAAAGCAAAACAGTAAAGGGAAAAAGGGGACCAAGGGCGCCGATATGCAGTCAAAATACAAATCAATGACCGAAGAGGATGTTGATGAATCCGCAGTAGAAAATCTGAAAAGAATAAAGGCACGATTGACATCCACTAAAGATGGAAGTGATGCTGGCAGCTTCTCTTCATTTCAGAGACCTTCACTCGTTTCGTGGCTCAAAGATAAGAAAACTGCTGAAGGAAACCCAATTCGAGGCGGTAACTTTTGGACTGCTCTAGCAGGTGCAACCGATGTCGATGATTCTGGTCTTGTATTGCTTTGTCCAAAAAAGAACACAGATAATCTCATTGTTGAATACTCTGAGTACGTAGCTGTTGTTGGAAATGGAAAATTTCTCGCTCCACAAGCAAAGAAACAAGCGAAAGAAATCCCGGACGATGCCATTCAATTAGATATGATTTCGAGACTTCGGAAAAATAGGGAAGGCGATGTTTGTCAGACAGTACGATTCATCATCTCGGAGCATTTTTCCACGTGCTCGAGTGTTGTTAATCGTGCTCAAATGCAATTTGAAGATGGTATTCGTGGAGATCCTGGTGCTAATCCGTTTGATCGCAGAGCTCCAAGACGACTTATTCACTGTAATTCGATGTCTATTTCGAGCTTGACATTTGATGAAACCTCAGAGGCCGAGACTGGTAGTCTGCCTGATGATATTGCGATCCTTTCCAATCGTCTAAATGGCCACAAATACCAGAGAGGATCTTTTTTGGGTCGTCAATCTCTACGTGCCAATCCTCTCACAACTGCATACAGAGAAATAAATGGAGCTGCCGATGGCTTCCCTGGTTGGACGGTTGATAGATACGGCGATTGGCTTTTTGTACAGCATGACGAGAAGGAACCTCGTGGTCCCTTACCATCGATTCATGATGGAAATACTGCAGGAGTGTACTTCCTTCCTGCCAACCAAGATCGTGGTGCCATGGGATCGAGGGACAAAATTAGACCTTTATTGCTTGAAGGTCGAGCAGCTCCTGAAATTGTTCCCATCTTGGAGAACGGCGTGACTTACCATGTGTCACTTGACAAAGATCTTTCTACCGGAATATTCTTGGATCAAAGAATGAATCGCGCTTGGCTCACTCGCAACTGCAATGAAAACACGCACGTATTGAATTGTTTCGCACACTGTGGTGCCTTTAGTATTGCCGCAGCTTCAGCAGGTGCATCTACTGTTAGCCTTGACCTCGAAAAGAAATGGCTGAACCGAGTCGAACCTCAGCTTGAAGCCAATGGTGTCACCTTCAACGAGCGCCATGACTGTATTTTTGGTGACTGTTTTGAGTGGCTTGAAAAATTTTGTAAGAGAGGTGAGAAATTCGATATTGTTATATTGGACCCTCCAAGTTCGAGTGTAGGGAAAAAGAAAAAGCGCTGGAGTGTCAATAGAGATATGGCCGAACTTGTTCAATTGGCTGCCCCATTGGTGAAAAAGGGAGGATTGCTGTGGACAACGACGAATAGTGCAAGTCTCCATCCAATTAAGTTCGCTAATCTCTGCGAAAAAGGGTTCGAACAAGCGGGTATTGAGACAAAACTTGAGCGCACCCAACCCATGTCGGTTGACTTTCCTTCGATCGGCGCTCCACCAGTCAAAAATCTAGCTTGGAGAGTAAAGTAAAGTACGAAAACAATTGTCCGCAGCACCGAACTCAATCGTTACTAAAACAACTTTAACATTATAATTAACCTCGCGAACTAGAAGAGGCGCTCGAGTGACATGAACCATCGCGTTTGTGAAGAAGGATGCTTGTGGTTGCTACGTGCGGCGGCACCTCAGAACTCCATCAGAAACATTATTTGTAGTGCTTTTAGTTTGTGACCTTACTTTTTCGCAATAGCTTTCAGTGAACATTTTACCGTGCGCAAGGTTGAATCGAACAACTACGGCGCTAGCCGTCTACAGGTTTGAAGCCTGCACCCACCACCAGGCAGGATCATGCACACAAAAAGACCTATACACAG
>CAACVS010000245.1:45870-57312 GCA_900660405.1 Pseudo-nitzschia multistriata | reverse complement strand
TAATACTCTTCAATATGAATGGTAATACAATACTTGTAGTACTTTTAGTACTTATTCTACACATTCTATAGGGCCATTCCATACTGGACAATTATTTTGGGAAAAATAGAGTACTGCATAGTGTCCTATTATTGTGGGACAGAGGTAGTACATGATTTTTTTTTTTTTGAACCTTGAGTAATATATTGCTCTCCATAACAAATTTATTACTTAATAGATTCTTCTTTCTTGATACTAGGCAGGTGACAGTGAAAAAGGGTTTATTACATGCAAGATTCTATCTTTTTGGGATCATTGAGTAGTAGTATATTGCTCCTCTTAAAAAATTGTTACTGATAGTGTTCTTCTTTTCTGCTGACTAGGTAGTCATGGTGTGAATTCATGAATTGTGGAAATAGTTACTTCATGTTCATGCTGAGTCATCACACCAAGCATGGCCCAACAGCAAATTGTGCAGGAGTATGCATATGCGCCCGCCAAAACCAGTATGTTAAGGCTAACGTCCCTGGTGTCTGTTTAGTCATTCTGTTGATTATAAACACGCCTTCTACCTTCACACTGCTCACCTTCATGTGGTAGTACAGTACCTGGTACTACATCCCCAARAGCAGCAGGAGTGCAGCTGCAAAATGCTGATAGTAGGCTCTTTGGTGTATGATAATACATGGTTAACAATCAAGGGTGACATTATTACCTAGTAGTAGCTATTTGTGATTCATTCTCACATCAGTCCCACCCCAAACTTGCAGAATCTAAATCCTGATCTGAATAGAGTTGCTGGTCATAGTAGTATGAATCATAATGCTGTAGTAGATCTTGTWAAGGATTTTGATAGTAGGTTAGCCATGTTTCCAGAATGGAGGATGAAGTGACAGGACAATTCATCAAAGAGGTTCATATCCATCCTTTGATTTAAGGCAGGCCAATTTTCATCCTCTAACATCTCTTGTCTTGAGTGCCATATTTTATAGAAGACTTCAAAGCTTYTCAAAAAAATTCAAACTTGAAAATAAGGATAGAGGGAAAAATAATCCTTTGAATAAACAAACCTTTGGATGTATCAGTACCATATTACCACTTAAAACCTGGGCACCAGTACTAGATGAGCAAACATTTTTTAGGGTCTATATTCTTTTGATTCTGAGTTTATCCTTGCATGGGGSACAGTGGTTGRGTCATTCATACTCAGAACTTAAAATATTCCTGCTAGATTGAAGTTTACGAATGAAGGGATTAAACAAACTTCAGGATACCTGGTTTTCTCACATATTGGTTATGGACTTGATTTTTAATGCCATGATTGGCACTTCTTTTTGTGTTTTTCTCTTTTTTATTGTGTTCTCAATCAATTCTAAATGATTTTACTGTTTCTACAAAGCACTCAGCATGAGCCTCTGGAGTGTTGGGTAAGATCCCGTGTCCCAAATTGAGGATGCATCGCTTTCTCCCCTTCATATTTTCCAAGATAGYTAGAGTTTCTCGTCGTATTGCTCCCAACGGTCCATCTCGCAATATTTGAGGATCTAGATTACCTTGGAAACCAACATTGTTGAAATCATCCAGCATCTCAAGCCCCGATTTGATATCCAATGTATGGTCAACACTAACAATATCTACTCCCGTTCCYGCCAATAGTTTGAGACGACGGCCACCGGTACTATGCGGGCCTGGTGCCATGTAAATAATGACTGGCGTATCTCCGTATTGTTKTTTAATCCCCTTTACTACCCGCCGTTGATATGGTTCGCAGAATACTTCATAGTCTTCGTCGCAAATATGTCCAGCCCACGAATCAAACACTTGAACTACTTGAGCACCAGAATCTATTTGATAGCATGCATAGTCAACAATATTATCCGCTAACAYGGATAGTATGTCGTGAAGAATGTCCGGGTTTTCTCTMATGAGCTCCCGAACATGTGGAAAACCATCGGACACTCCTGTTTTGCCTTCTACCAGGTACGACGCCAAGGTGAACGGTAGACCAACAAATCCTAGCAGCGTGGTATCTGGCGAAGAGATCTCAAACCTGCATCTCAGATCCTCCAAGACAGAACCCACAAAGTGGCAGTTATCTTCGAAATCTTCCCTTGAAACTCGACGGAGTCGTTTGTTCAAATCTTCCCTGGTCCGTATGGGCACAATTWGAATTTTACCACCCTCAGATATATCAAAATCGATTCCCATAGCAGGGAGTGGTGTCAGGATATCAGAGAAAAGAATGACTCCGTCTAGACCATCTTTATGTATCGAGGACAGGTGCAAAACAGAAAAATGAATTRATATCGTTCGTATTTTATCCATCCACCGAAGCAGAAACATCGTCATCAAACGAGCAGTACTTACAGCGTTCTAAAGGCTGTAATGAAATATCCCGAGAGACCTCCGGAGTCTCTGATCGTTGCCTAAATGTTGGATACTTCTCGACAAGGTCGCTGATAGTTCCAAAAAGGGWAAGCAAACATCGATGAGTCGTGTTATGTTGAGTRGATTCAAAGGATCGGATTGGAAAATCGAAACTGCAATAGCATTATGCATCAGGTACCAACTCACCGATAGGCCTGCATATGTCTACCAGCCTGTCGCATCATCCAAACAGGTATTCTCTCGACCGATTCCCCACGCGCTGCTCGCAATAGGAGGGGATCACGGCCAGCAGAACTCGGCGGCGACGATGCCGTCACAAGTGATACCAACACCACGAAGGCGATCAATGACAACGTTGCCTCTACAATCATCGTGAACGCGGATGAAAAGCTCAATTTTGAACTTGTTCGCGTGCAACCTCGTAAGTCCTAGCGAATTGCTATTTGTTTGCTTTTCATCTCAGGGAGAATGCAAAGGAACAAAAGATTATTACAACGATGGGTTGGGTTGAAGGTGTCGCAGAATTAGATATTGTGTATTGTATCGGGTCGTGATGGCGGCGGACCTCTCGTATTTTGAGTCTGCCTGCCCGTGTGAGGGTAAATCCAGCCCGATCTCTTACGAGTACGTACTCGTACTAACAATCTCAAACGTGTTTACAGTATCTATCGTACTCAGACCGGTACAAGTACGTACCGGTAGTACAAGTACAACGTTCCAGCACGAACGTATTATGCTATGACCCCTACCCTGGGAGGTATTGCGTACAATACCTGTACGTAACGTACATTACACCAGCCGACTAGCTTGACTCAATCTCAAACGTGTCTCATCGCTGTCAGCTGACGTCCTAAAAATAATAAATTCTCWATGTCTCTGAATCCGAGAACGAGTTTTGCTTGCTTACGACCTACGTGAGCGTTGAACGTCGACCTCATCRTCGTCAACAACAACAAATTCCATCAGAAGAATTTCTTTGTTCAATACTACAGTATTCTCATGATCGGATAATTCATATCGTGAAGAAATCAGTACAGTACCGAGAGTGAGTATCTGATCAAATTCTCAAAACAAGATCCATCCTTCACTGCGAAGGAAATGATTGCAATTCCATGCCAGCAAATGGTGACACTATTAATTTAAGTTCTATTTTTCAATTTTGCTGGAGAGATCACCTTCAGTGAGCTTCTCATCACAARCCAATTCGCAACCTACTTGTAACACTAATTCTACGATGATGAAAAAACCAAGACATGTTGAAAGCGCTGCTTTCGTTTCTATAATTATTGGGATGCAAGCTTGCCTTCTAGAAGTGGCATTTTCTTTCCAGCCCGCAGGTGAACAATTGTCGGCAATCAAAACTTCAACGCGCCAATCTGTTTCTTTGTTCGCTGAAAAATGTTCATCCTCTTCAGATAATGCAGAGCACAAAAGTCAACACAAGGAAGAAGATTTTTTCTTTGGGAGTGGGGTYGATTTGGAGACATCTGGAGCTTTCCCTTCTGACGATCAAATTTCAAGCTCACTGAATCAAAAGCTAAAAGAATTGGAGTTTGGAATCGGGAAACGATACGTGATTCGAACGCAACAAGGATTCCTTAACGTTCATTATGAGGTAAGTAACCTATCTCTGTCCCTGTGCCTTTTTCCGCAATAAGAATACTCAGTGAAGCTAACGTATAATATGTATAATTGTGTATGAATGAACGTGAATTCTATTTCATGTCACGATGTGCATGCGAGAGCAGCCCATTGATCCGTACATGTTGGACAACGTTGTCAACCAACTCTCAGATGGGCAGATTGTTACAGCAACGGGGCCAAAAAGAGGTGTCTGGATTCCTCACGATGGTGGTGGCTGGAGTGTTTCGAAATTTGCTGGATTCACGTGGCTCGAACCAATTGACGAGTAGTATTGTTTTAAAATTTAACCCAATAAGGAAGTGGTCGTATCTTTTAGCAGTYTCTATCCAGAGGATCCTTGAAGTTGCGCATATGAAGCCATGCATTTGCTCCATATCTGAATGTCGCGAAAATAGAGTATAAATTTGAAACACGAAGTTAGCGTCGGCGACAAATTCTTTTCGAAACCTTCCAGAAATGCTAATTATGTCTTTCGATACCATCTCATGACATGAATGTGTTTCTATTTTGTGAAGGCAGCACAATGACACTGTGAACACAGTCGAACTTACTTTAGTCCGGCTTCTACCGGCAATGCTTGATGATCTGTTCGCATCTCCTTCTCATTTGGATCGCTATTAATGACACTCGGCCATATGAGAACTCTTCCGCGTTTTGGCATGACCGTTAACTCGAGGTCTGGGAAATTGGTCCCACCACCAGCTTCGACATCGTTTCTGAATTCGAATGTGAGGGAGGAAACGCCAGAAATTTTTTTAAGRCACACACCAATGCATTTTCGATCGACTCTTTCGTTGCTCATAGACTTTCATAATTAAAACATAGGGCACTTACAAATAGAGATAAACTGTTAGTAGCCGGACCCCTCCTTGACGATCTATTTCATACTCAATGTAATCGTGATGACGTTTGTACAATTGTCCGACCTCGTATCTGAGCAACTGCAGGTCCTCGCTGTTTAATTCTGGAATCTGGGTCATGTTGCTGATTCGCTTAGTAACACYCTGAACAATTTCGTCTTCGATGCACTCGTTCGAACACCAAGCATTGGTAGACGTCCGCCCCGAGCTCACAACCTCGCCTGTCGATCCGTCGGGGCGCATTTCTCCAATATCGGAACTTCGTTTATARCCCTCTACGGCCCCCATTTCAATCAGTCGGTCGGCTTCTTCATTGGTGACAAAGTTATCCATTGTCAAAACCCTTGCGCGAAAGAACAAATAAGAACTATATCAGCAAAAAGTAGYAGGGCTGACCATCATTGTACTCCTCACATAGACAAAATCCAACCACGAAATAAAACATACCACGGGCCTCCGCCTTCATCGTCTGGAGAAGAAAGCACGTTGACATTGTATTTCGATGTGTACGGTTCTTCGGAAGAAAGTCTTCGAAACATTTTGTCCAAATCTCCGGGGCCCCAAACATCGGGTCCAATGATATCTCGATCCAAGGGGCATCGCTTTTCAATTGCCAACATATCACACGATTGGCAGGCTGGGCCGCAATTGGTCTTCATATATCCAGGATTTTCATCACATTCCCCAAGCAGACTGAATATGGAAAGGATACTTGGGAGTTAGGGGAGAGGGATCATCCATAGTAAAATCAATACTTCTAGCGAAATTGGTGTCCTTCGTACACTTGTAGTATTCCTCTTACCTCCAAAAGGTGCAGTCTTCATTCTCGTTCCTACAAGACCGTATGAGCTCGGGATCTAAGTCGCCGGATTGTATCAGCAATTCCATATACCTCCTCGATTCAATGATTCTTTTCTCGATATCTTCTCTCGAATGTTCTTCGTGRCCAACTAAAGATTGCGGTTCGCCAAAATCAGTGCCGTCCAAGCTGGACGGTAGGTCACTATATCTCTTACTATGAAGACGGTTTCCGAACACCAGGCAGAGAGAAAACCAGGTTAATGCAAGCAACAGAACAYATCGGATGAATGATGGAGTAAAGGTCATGAACAAGCTCATACATTCGGAGTTCCTGCTCCTGTTTCGAAAGAACAGTACAAACGACGGGATTGAATGCGTAAGGAACACGCAATTAACCAAGGCATCAAACTTACTGACGCTCGCACAGCCTGCATGCCTTCCTGCAATTATTGGTCATAAAGGCTGGATTCACTTCGCACTCGCTTGGTTTCATAACTGCCCAATATCCACAATGGGGATCTTTGTCGCTGCAATCATCGTTGTAAATGTCATCGTCATCGTCTTCTTCTTCTTCTTCTTCTTCGTCGTCGTCGTAGTCTTCGTCCTCTTCATATTCGACAGCCGGAAAGCTGCAGGTCTCATCTCCTCCTGCATTATTCACACAAATMTTTTCTTCTGCTTCTTCGATATCGGACGATTCTATAGCCTCCCCGTTGGTGTTGACGATTGCTGCCAGCAACATCGTTATTGCCAGCAAGACAGCGATTTGTCTTGAAGAAAAAATCATTTTGGTTGTTCTCCTCTCTCTGGTTTGTTTCTCCATTCATGGGAAGACACCTCCAACTCCAGAGTCAATGGAATAGTTAAGCKAGAGTCGGGCATCAAGCCTTACAGGGCCTAGGAAATTGGTGGAATTCTTTCCTCGGTTGATACCAAAAGCGCTGATTGTTTCCGGCATGTCCGGAAAGCACTTCGAATTTTTATGCCTCACGGTAACTCTACGAACGATACTACAAACGGTACCGTACGGTACGTACGTACCTTCGTGTGACACGTGACTAAAGTGAAGGAAAGACATTTTTTTAAGAAGAGCTTGTACGGTATGGTAATGTAAAACGTAAATCTTACTAGTAATAATTATTACGTACGAAACAGTAGTACCAGTACGTACTCATAGTTTCGTACTTCGTACTACCGTACCATACGTACGTACTGTTACCAACAAAATAATTACTGTAATAGCACTTTGCGTCAATCGTACTCGTACATACTTTCAGTACGTAGTWGTCGTACTGTTAATCAAACTCTCATGCTGTACTGTTGAATGAAGTACGACCAATCACAATTTCTCGGAAGTTCGATGAAATGAGATTCGATGAAATGAGAAACAACAAACAGATTCTGTTTGCCGTGCCCGTACCATTACGATTACCTTACTGATGTTAAACATTCAGTTTCTGTATCAATTCTTGTATACTATTGTTCACCATTCACGAGAGATCCATGACCTCTCATTAAYATCCACCTGATAATCGAGACCGTGACAAAAGGCAAAGATTGCTTTTGAAACAGAGATATTGCATTTCACAACTACAATTAACATGGCGAGCACCTCACTGAGATCCAGCTCGGTCAAACTCGACAACATAGACGACTATCTGGCTCCTTCTCAGGCATGTGTCAACCCGGCATTTCAGCCATCTACAAAAATGGGGAAATCWAACARAAAAGATGGTGAGTTGACAACAAAGAAGGAGTCTTCCACCAATCTCATAGTTCCTCGYCGCCGCCGACGGATTGTGCRAAAGAAATTAATCTCCTCCACGACCGACGCTGCGGGCCGTCTGGAAACAACAACGGCATCGATAGGAGTGAGAGCTACGACTTCGATGCCCTTGTCTCAACCACCGACTCCGCTACAGGGGAAGGAAGGAACGAAACCAAAAAACAAGGCCGTAAAAGCTTCCATGGCAGATTGTCTCGCTTGTTCGGGATGCGTAACAACAGCCGAAACGGTCATGATGGAGGAGCGGCATTCTCTCAAAAGCCTTCGAAAGCGATTATCGTCGTCTTCGAAGGAAGGTGACAAGCGACCTCGAATTGTAACGATATCCCCAAACTCCTGGGCTGATATGTGCCGCCATTGGAACCTACCACTAACGAAGTTGAATGGGGGTGATGAGAAMGGGAACAAAGAACAGAAATCGTGCCAACGCGACGATGGCGAGCCCAGTAAAAACGTCAATCAGAATAGCGAACAATACGACCACCATTTCTACTTATCAAGGTTTTCAACCTTGCTGTGGAAGATTTTGTCCGTCGAGGTGGTCGTGGATGGGAATATACCGTTGCAATGGACGTGGATCGACGAGGCCGAAGAATTTTGTCAGATCTACAACGAAACAAATAAAAATTATTCCACCTTTCAKGTAGATCCTCCAGAACCAAAGACGAAGCAGGATGTCCTTGATTCTCCTCCTCTTCCATCTATGGCCATTGATTCGTCAAAGACATTGTATTACAAATCGGACGGAAGCTCCGAAATTCGGGAGAATGCGAAAAGACCAACTCCGAATTTGCCATTGATCAGCGGCTCGTGTCCCGCTCTGGTATGCCTTGTGGAGAAGACACTAACTAGATTGGTCCCGCATTTGTCTCAGAGCACATCTCCGATGAGTTTGGTGGGTATGATACTGAAGCGCGAGGATGGTGAGAATGATTGCGATGAAACTTTTACCGAGCTTATTGAAACCGATAGTATGGATCCAACGAAGAATGTCGAGAATGGTACGAGCAGAACGAGCAAYGCGAGCAATTGGGATCACTGGGCGATTATGCCATGCCACGATAAGAAGTTGGAGGCCTCACGAAAAGATTTTGCGAGCTCGAATGATTCCAAGGAGCAGGCGGTAAATCTTGTGATAAGYACACAAGAATGCGTCGAGTTGGTGGAAGAATGGATAAAGATTGAACAAAAGCAATGGCAACAGCAGCAACATGACGAAGATATACAAGCAACAACGGAATTTCCTTCAAATATGAGCGTCGTGAGTTATTTGGAAGCATTGACTCCCAGTGATGTAAACACAACTGTGTTAGAGCCCGAAGATTTACTACAACGATTGTCTACCCACACTATCAAGGACAAGTCGCTGCCGCTGTTGTTGACAACTGCCGCATTTTATTGTAGAGAAGTAACCACAAAGTTTGCATCAAAGACAGGGATAGTGCAAAATCACCAAATGGCCTTTTCTTCTGGCGGACACGCCAACTTTATTTTTCGCTACGCTGCCAAAAAACTCTTTGGATGTACGTTGTTTGATGACAACGTCGACAACCATGATCTTGGGAAAGGGATAAATGTTAGATGGCATCCTGCATCGTTGGYCACGAAAAATGTTCGAAGCGCACGATTGGGAAAACTTTTGAAGCAGCATTACTATGAAACGAAATTGTACCGCTATCGGGATGGTTCCTATGGCACCGTTCCGGTAGTAGCTGACAACGGCGAGGAATCATCGACTACCGTTCTTCGTTTCGCTATCGCCCACGGGATGCAAACCATGCAACGGGCGTTGAAACAAGTGGTGGAAGTGCCGATTCGCAACACCGCCAACTCAGATGATGCTACTAGTACYTTGCACTATCTCGAAGCAATGGCGTGTCCTCAYGGCTGCGTGAATGGTGGCGGCTCTGCCCGCTCGTCAAAAACAAATGAGACGGCCAATATACGAGAAACCCCTACAGAAACACGGCAGCGAGTTCGATCGACTTTAGGCAACCTTCAAATACCATTTGTGATCCAGAACGATACTTTAGTTGTCCCCAAAAAGCATCAAAATTTCGTGCCATCTCTGCGAACAGGGTATCACGTGGTTCCAGCGATGAATTACAAAACAGGAGCAGTGGCTGGAGAGAAGGTTGAAAATATGGTATGGTGATGATGATTCATTCAGTAGGTCAGAAATAACAAGCTCATCTATCCAGATTCTTAGCTTATTAAATTGAGATTTGTATCAAAGACCAATACATCTTCATTTGTTTAATTCATTAATWGGTTAGAAATAATGATACCAATTTAGTTAATGTGCTTTGGCACTGTAGTATTCAAACTATTGTTTGGTAAAAACGAAACTTAGTTCTATCCRTTATCTTAATTCTTTTTTGATTTCTTGTGCAGCAGAAAATCATCCTTTCCMAGTTTTGCTTTTTTCTTTGGATATTTGTTCTTCAACAACCGTTTTTCAACTTGGTCTAGGTTTGACTTGAATTGTTTTGGCAAGGTCATTTCAAGATTGTCTGCCTCCGCATTTAGAGCCTTGATCTGGGCATCCTCCTTTGGCGCATTCGGATTTGTTGGCCCGCCCTTTTTTCCAAGTTTCATCCACATCCTTTGCGATTCCTGTGCTTCTAATGTTGGTGTACCAATAACCAATCGGAAGAACGCTCGCAGACCGTACATGAACAAGAAATACAAGCTGATGCTACTAACATACGACGTGTCTAGATTTTCCAAGCCCCCGAGGCCTCGCTGAAACATTTGCTTGAACCCCATCGTYAAACTGAATGGAACCTTCAAGAGGATGAATCCAGAAAAGAAAAATTGGATTCCCTGCATCATCACCATGTTCTGCACCATGCCGACCATCCCACCTTTCATCCCGTCCATTGCCGCAAGAGGATTGGGCATATCATCATCATCGTCCGAAGGATTCTCTTCTTTTTCCCTCTCTCGTTCTTCCATGTAACTTTCGCACCATTCGGCTTGGTCCTTCAAAATTTCTGGATAGGCCAGCTTTCTTGCTTCCAATTTGGATGCGCTCAAAAAATTGATCGCGCCGGTCTTCAGTGTTGAGGTTGCCCGAACGGAAGACTGAGTGCGCTGTTCGATTTTCGCTTGGTTCTTGGGGTCAGGCTTCAGCAGCATTCCAACATGCACTCGAAGAAGACCTGCCGAAACCATGATCACGAACAATGGAAGGACCACCCAATCGCGGATGTCCGAATCCAGAAGAATATTTTGAGAGTTCATTATGGATACTCGCCTGTATTAAAATGTATGCCTATCTTTAGTCGTGTTGGGTTCTTTTCAAGTTCTAAATAGTCAATAYCGGTGTCGCCACTCGTTTCAGTAGTTSAGCAATGTGGTGATTTAAAACACCGACAACTTCCCTTTTGAGTGGGTAAAATTGTAAGAGCTTGACAAGGTGTTGTTTGTGATCAGCATTTGTCATTCACATCTYGTTCTCGAAAATAATTTGGAGCGCAGTTTTCGTGCTGGTTTCGAACGATATATTCGGGGGTTTTCATAGTTTTTAAGATGCTTGCTGTCCCCCCGATTGTTGAAAGCTATTTTCGGCAGATACGCGCGATAAGTCATTCTGTACATACCAGATATTCGCAATACTGTAGTACGGTACGTACCTCCTGTATTGTACAAAGTACCATGGAGGAATTACAATACWTTTTCCAGTATCGTACGTATGTACTTGTACTTACGATTCTCGACCCCAAACAACTTCGACGTACGGTACGTACTCGTAATCACTATTACTAAGTGAAGCTTCATTCAAATGCTGCACTTCGCTGAGTTTTGTCTATTGTGCCAATACCATACGTTCCATATGAATTACTAGTAGTATGGTACTGTATGTACTTCTTCCTAATTCACCGTGACTTRAAGAAAAATGGGAAGGCAAGTAGGAAYGTCAACTCTCACCCACAGGTCCTGGTACCGGTACGTACTGCGAAGTATTATTATTGGTACTGG
>CAACVS010000245.1:0-45865 GCA_900660405.1 Pseudo-nitzschia multistriata | reverse complement strand
TACGAATAGGGTACAAGCAGCGATCTTCTCGTCGTCCCATCAATCAAACATCGTACCAAGGTTCTACTGCACAGTAGCCCCAGGATCAAAATGATGCTTTACACATCATGGATTGCTAAAGCAATAGTTATTTTATGTCTGATATGGCTGATTGCTTTCCCACTCTTTGGAGGGGGGGCGTGGGGAAAAGGGCTGTTTGCATCATGGGCGAGTGAATCGTTTCTCCAAGACAAGAAGGSTGGAGTACCGATCCTTATGCTGACCTTTCCGATCCTGATAGCTGGGTCCGTAGCGTCGCTATTTTCCACCTCCRCTAGACAAAGTGATCGTCAACAAAATCTTCAAGGGATATGTGGTCGTTTCCGCTCCTCTTGGTCTACCATTCACAAACGACTAAGACTTCCGGACCAACAATCGGTTTYGATAGGTTTGATTGTCTTCTTCCCGTGCTTTGTGTACGTCATTTCATCGATGGGACGAAAAATCAGTCTAGATATGTCAGTGGATACGGCATTGTCAAAGTCGGGCAATATATTYGGAATGCTAGCAGTGGTTGTGCTTTCGTGGCAATGGATTCCTGTTTCGCGCAAGGGGCCGATCGGGAAGTTGTTTGCGTGGGATTCGATAAAAGTAGTCAACTATCACATGTGGGGTGGGAGAATCATCATAGTCGCTAGTATAATACATGCAACGGAGCACTCTCTCCGTTATGCTCTTCAAGGAAAAGATGTATGGAAGGCGTTTTTCTTCCCTCCGATCGGCTGCTGGAAAAACCCTCAGACTTACAAACCAGAAATTTGTGACCGCGCCGAAGAAAGTGAAGAAGGCTGCTCGTGTTACGATCATTTTCTTCCAATCACAGGACTTACAGCTCTTTTAGGCTTGATGCTGATCGGTTTTTCTTCAAGGGAGAAGATACGGCGACACTATTTTGCTACTTTTGCCACKCTACACTATACATTGACTCCTCTTACTTTTCTAGCAATCTGCATACATTACAACAAAGCAATCCTCTATGCTTCGGGATCGTTGCTGTACTACCTGGCGTCGAATTTTCCAAGTTGGGTTGAATTGCTTCTTAAACGTGCACGGCCATATGGTCGGGAATCCAATATCAAGGTATTGACTATTGAAAAGTTGCAATCGGATGGTGACTCGAACAAGAATAACGACAATTTACTAAGGCGTCCATGCATCGCCTTGACAATCGAAGCGTCAGAGGCAACCGTTCAACAGTGTTTACCGGGTGCCTTTATTTATGTTTTGGTTCCCAGCATTTCGAAGGTTTCCCATCCTTTCACTGTCAATCGCGTCCTGAGGAAAACGAATCAAATACGAGTTATATTTCGCGTGACAGGCCCGTTCACCAGAGCACTTGAAAACGCGTTGTTCTCTCTGTCTACAAAAATGACTGAGACAACTGCACCACTCATCACAGGTGATCAAAGTGATGAAAGCGGGTCTGAAGAAGAAGTTCTAAATGTTTATTCGTGTGCCGAAAAAAATTCGGCAACTACATTTCCACGACTTTATCTTGATGGGTACTATGGATCTGGAAGTATTTTGAACCAAATTTCGAGCCATAATAGATGTGTCTTGGTGGCAGCAGGAATTGGTATCACACCATACTTAAGCTTGTTTCTGGACCTCAAATCTTCTACTTCCAGTGGTGAAATGGATGGCTTGATGCTTCGATCAAATCAACTTGGTGCATCACAACAACCGAAAGTGATCATTTTGCACTGGATCTGTAGAGATCCATCGCTCATAAATTACTGTCGAAAGGAATACATGRATTTTCTAACCGACCCTGATTTTCAAAAAAAAAATGGTCACGGCCAAAATTCGATAAGAGTTATCATTCACCATACCGGAAAAGATGATGTCATACATGAAGAATCCGCGAGACCAATCACCACMAATCTTTCACGAAGCAATGCTATCGAGACATCGCATCACGGAGGAATTCCCTTCGAACTTTCAAGCTTTTCCGTCTCAATCGGCATGCTGGACTGTGTGAGAAACTTCCTSGTCTTTTCAATCATTTCCTGGGGAGGTCTCGTGTGCCTCTGGAGGTGGTTCGGCATGCAGAAAAAGGACGCATATATCAATCGGATATATACGTTAGTTATTGTAGCACTATACGGGCTGATAGTTGCATTACTTGCCAACTTTTTGGGGTATCTATCTGAAAGAAGATCCCGCAACTATGCAGGGTATACCGCGGACTTGAGTGAAGACGAAAACGAGTACTTGGGRAAATCCAGTGATGTAGAATTATCAACCTTTCGAGATGCAAACGATTCTTCTCCTCCTAATTCCCTTGACGACGTTCCTAATGAAGATTCAGCTCGTACTCCTTCAGTAAATTTCGAGATGTTTCGCGGACGGCCAAACGTTGAAAGTATTCTACAAGATTTGGATGGCGCAATGAGTCCAGCTTTGTTTTGCTGTGTCCCCGATAACCTGGCAAAACTTCTGAGGGACGGGTTGAATCGAAATTCAAGAGCTGGTGGCATGCTGATGCAGAATGTTTCAGTATACCAAGAATCGTTTGAAATYTAAAGAKGATCAAGRGTCCTCAGGCGAGTCCCAACTCATTTCACCTGTTACTTCGTTCCAATAAAATGCATCTTCGGGAGATTCAGGGTCCTCTACRAGCACCCAGTCGGAGTTTTTCGTGGTTTCCAAGTTTGTGCTCTGATCGTTCTTTCCATAATCATCTTGGAGGTTTTCTTGATTTTTCGTCGTTCCGACGTCTTGTTTCGATTCCGACAAGTCGGTTGAATTGTTTGCTCTTTCGAGATTGTCTAAGTCTCTGTTTTGCAAAACATCTTGACGTTCGGTCATTTTTTGTACCTCTTTCGATTCTGAAGTAATAGACCAGCTAGAATTGCTTTCATCCTGATAAAATTTAGCAATTTTCTTAGCCCTCTCTCTCCTAGTAMGTTCAATGAATCTTCTGCGATCGATTCTTTCTTCTCTCGAAGCAAAGAATATGTTTCTWTCAGACATGGACTGTTGTTTGTAGGCCTCTGATACACTTATTCGTTCGTATCTTTTCCTTTGGCCGTCACTCCTAGAATTTTGAGCTTCCTTTTCCTCTCGTTCTTCTTCTTCTAGTTGTCGCAATTTTTCGTCCAGCAGCTCATCCAAAGCGTCAGACTCTTGCTGCTGTTGCTCAAAGTATTCYTGATTCCAAAATGCTCTTGCCTTTTCTGGATCAAGAAGGACTTCTTTCTCGAATTTGTTCGTAGTGGCTTCTTCGGCTTCGAATTCTGCCATGATCCGACGATGTAACTCCTCCTGTACATCTGGGTTGTCCCTCGCGTATTCAATACTCCGCGATGCTTCCCGGGCCAGGTCTTCGATAGTGAAACGYTTCGAATTTWTAGAACCCTTGATRTCCTGCGCGTAGGGTGCCATCGGAGGGCCCTCGTCCACAAATGAACTTTTGAGCGGCTTCTGAACATCCGAATTGCCATACTTCCTGTCACTATCGAAGTTGATGGATCCGTCGGAATTACTTGTTTCACAAGCTTTTTGGTATGCTTCGGCTGATAGATATACTCCACCATCGTCAGTWATTTCATAACCGGGCTTTTCTTTCTTGTAGCTCTTTGGGGTGTCATTCAGACCGAGGTTGTCACCTAACTTGGTATCACTAGAGTCGTCACTGCCCTTTTTAGCAGAGGCCTTCTTATTTGAAGTAGTAGAACCAGCTGCCTCGGATCTTAATGCGTCTAGAATTGCAGCCTCATCTAACACCGACACTTCTTCGTTTCCTTCTTCATTAGGTTCCAGAGGACGAGGAGTCGATTTCTTYTCAGCTGCCTCCAACTGYAGTTGATACTCCAGTTCCTCCCATTCCGCTAGAGTCTCGTCATCTAGACGTTTTGCGTTAGGCTCCAATTCAGGCGGTGGCAAATTTGTGCCAGCATTGGTGTCCACATCGGTATCTTGTTGGATCTGCCGCAGTCTTTCCTCAAGACCAGYCATATTAGAAACCATTCTCGCCTTACTCGAATTGGCATTGACATCGCTCCCGGAAGAAGATTGTTCCATCTTAGACAGTCTTTCTTCGGCTTTTCGAACGATATCCAAGTATCGATCGCTAATACTAGCTTCTGCTGCTATTTTCTTTGCCAGTTCGTCGCTTCTCGAGTTCTGGTTGTTTTTGTCCAATCTGGGAGCGAATCCATCGCTCACCCCGTCTGGTCCAAAGTCATAATCCTTGCTTGGTTCCTTGTTTCGATTTTGAATTTGTAGCAATTTTTGTTGGAGGTCGGAAAGGTTGGATATTGAACCGCTTTCCTTTCCAATACTTTCGGATACGCTTTCGCTTCCAAAGCGCCCATCAAGCATTGATTCGTCCCAAGGTTTGGCTACTTCTACTTTTYYCCCCTTGTTGGATGGCATCGTCGACGGCTGAGGAAGGGCACCTTGTTGTTCCAGCTGCTTTTCTTTGCTCCGCTTGATTTTCTCCGTGAYGGAAAGGCCATCGTCAATATTCTCGGGGGAATGATRCGAACTTTCGTGCTGTTGGTAATATTCTTCTTCCAGATCCACGCCATCGTAGTCGTTGTTGTCGCTCATGCGACGGGAAGAGCCCATCGTAAATCTGCTTCGCGTGGGACAGCTTTTGCCGTTCTTTCCGCGATGCACATGGAGAGGATTCTTCCATGGTGGTACAAGTCCGGCATGATTTATGTTTTCGGTGGYAATTGCCGTTGAAGTATGTGACTTTCTTTTAATCGAAAACAACAACGGTGCTGCTATCCACGCCCCGACTGTCCTGACTGCAATCGACGAAGAAGAAATAAGGTATGCTAGCAACAAATTMGCCGATTTCATACTATTTCAAACTTTCCTAGCTGAGAACAATAAATCTTATACTTTTCTCACGGCATGATCAGCGACTTCGTCTCTGCTGTGCCATAAATATTCTAGGTCTATTTCGTTTATGACGATAATGATGTTTAGCGTCGAGAGTTCGAAAATAATAGTCTCAAAATTGGTCGGTCGTTTGTTTGCAGTTCTTACGAACCATAGACCCCTGCCATAAGATACGTACATACTCGTACCTGGTAGGGCTCAATAGACTTATTCGTTGTCCTGAGAATTTTACCAGTAGTTCCGATCGGCCCGACCTACCGTACCGGTACCAAATTTTTGCAACCCATTTCTCAAAACGGTCGTAGGAGTCAGCTGGTACTTAAAATACGTAGGATTTTACGTAGGCTATAACACGTCACTCTATCCCACTCCATTTACCACCGTACTTACAACTGCTACATGATTTGTGGTAGGGATCCTACACAGCAACCGTACTGGCTTTTATGTTATGGTCGCATCTGTACCTCTTTTGGTTGCTTAAGACAGACCAAATTATACTGAGACTGCAACAATTTTGCAACTCCCCCTCGCCTAGTCACGAGAGGTGCATTTTTTCATCATTTTTTCGTCACGAGAGGTGCAATTTTAGCTCACAAAATAATATTACGTCGTACGAGTACAAGCAAAACCCCAACAAGCAAGAATCAGCAAAGAAGCAACAAGCTGCTCGCATACGAGTACAAGCAAAACCCCAAGCAAAAGCAACAAAGAAGCAACGCTAGCTACTACCACTAGTAGTACTAATGGCAAGAACACCAAGAGGAGGGACGAATCGGCGTGTCCGGGCTCGGAAAAGAAGGGGTGGCGCTGTGACGCCTCCTCGTGATGTGAACCAGCCAGGACAGTGGAGGAGATATCATAAGGTTCTGCTAGAGTTAATGGATCATGTGCATGGACACAGCGAGGATGGAGACAACGATGATCGCTTCCCTAATGACAAGATGTTCACGCATGAGGAACTCAGCATTTTAACTCCAGACCACATCTACAGCTTCTTTGCCACAAAAGCCTTTGGAAGGCCTGATCCTGATGTGGATGATAATCCTACTCATGGTAGATCAACATCGCTAATCTACTACAAGAAGGCGATATCATACTTCATGCCAAACAAGCTGCACAAATGGACTGTGGTTGCTGGTGTTGGAAGTGGGAATCCTACCAAGTCCCAGGAAGTTAATGACCTGATTGCGGCTGTTATCAAGAAGGAAACGAGAGGACTTGGACAAGCGAGCAGCATGGATAGGCCTCTTACAAAGGATGAGTTTTTGCAAACACTAGAACTGATGGGAAATCATGGTACCATTACCAATCGACTGAGATACCTTGCCATGCTTAAGTTCCAGGTCCACTTGATAGGTCGGAATGATGATATGGCTCATGTTGGCAAAGATAGCTTGGAGAGATCAGCTGAATTTCCCCAGTTCCTTACAGCAAAGATGAAGTGGTCTAAGAATGTAAGGGAAGAACGCGATTGCCCAAGGCAGATACTACTTGGATCGATGGATCATAGGAGCTGTGTGGTGCTAGCACTTGCTTTATTCCTTGAAAAGTGGTGCAAAGATGGCGGAGCAGGAAGCCAATGGCTGTTCACTGAAGGAATTACTGATAGGAGGTCGCGAGCAAGGGATATTGAGAAAGAGGTGAATAAAGGAAAGACTGCTTACTCTAGATTTATTAAGCGCTATGTGTTTAATAATGAAGCCTTTGTTGCTGAAAGACCGGATTCAGAAGGCAAGCTGGGGACTCATTCATTTAGAAAGTTTGCCACCACATATGCAAGACAGTGTGGGGGAAGCAGGGACAATGTTGATTACAGGGCGCGTTGGAAGTCTAGAAGACAACAGGATCGATATACTGATACACAGCTTGCTTGGCCTGATATCGATATCGCAAGCAAGCTCTGTTTCGGAGGGGTCTGTCTTTACAAGCCAACCAATGACAGGACCGGAATTGTCGACGAGTGGCTTGCTTCTTCAGTTGCCCCTAATATTGCCAATACATTTGGTAACGCAGTTGCTGCAGTCCTTGGCAAGGCGTTGCTGTGGGCCTGCTTTGATCCGGCAATGCGCGCCTCTGGATTGATTTCTGAGGACGTGATGCAAGATGTTGTTGCTTCTTGGATTCAACTGAATCACAGACTTCCTGTCGCCCATAGATTGGATCCTGATGTTAATCCTATGAAGAGGGTAGAGGTGACTGCTACTGAGATGGGAGGACGAGTCCACTTTGATGAGCTTGCAGATCCGGATGATTTATTGGATGGTGGCGGAGGGGGCGGAGCCCCTGGAGCTGCTGGAGGGACTGCTCTTGGAATTCGTAGGACTCAGTTACAATGGAATCATGCCATGTTCTCTAAGCTGTTTGCTACAGCTAATGAAGTGAATGAGATTAAGAATCGACAAATTGCAGCTGAAGCAAAGTTCAATAGGAAGCTCAATCGCGCCATTGAGCTGTCCCAAAGAGCTGCAATGGCCCCCGTAGCAAGACGGCGACTTGTTCGAGCTGTTAACAGCGGTGCATCAGAAGCTGCTCGTGGTGAGAGTGGAGTAGCTGAGCTTTGCAAGTGTCCTAATGATCTTTATGTTCTCTGGAATGAATGGGAGGTCGGTGTTGGTTTTAATAAGCCTGCGAAGGAGTTCACTGCTGCTGAAAGAGGTCGTGTTAAGAGCAAGTACTGCAGGAGGTTGAAATTCTGGAGGTGCATGGAAAGACTAATCCGTGCTGGTTGTTCTTCAGAAATAGCCGTCCGAAGGATCTATTCTGTCTATGGTGGTGGTGATAGGAGAAGGAGAGTATCCTATATCCTTAGTGCAATGGCTCCCCATGAAGCAAATGGGGGTCACCACATGCTTCGTGGACCGGCGGTCGTTGGTGCTGCTTCTTAGCTAATCGTCGACGTCTCTTTGTTCTTTGTCGTGTTCCTTACTACTTGTCCCCCCCCTTATATCGAAAAAAACCATAAAAATATAGTGTACTGTGTATATGTTAACTGTATTTTGCTGTATTTTGCTATCCTCAACAAGAGGACCATGTTGATAGCTGACAGGAGGAGTGTCGATATTAGTGTTGTTATCGTGATTGTTGAGAATTACTCTCCCGACTTGGTTTTTTTCTATAGAATTTGCCTTGTGCGTGGTCGTGTGAGTACTTCTCATCAAACACGTTGATACTGTTTCACTCCGCGCACTGTGATATCTTCGTGCACCTTGTACATGTACATAGGTTATGTACTGTGTCCTACAGGGTTGATATTTTAGTTATATTTTTGTTTGGTACTTGTCCGGTAGTACCCTCAAGCCGGYAAGAAACGTATGATACCGTACACCGTACGTACCGATACGTAAAGCAGGTAAATATTTCGATCGATCGGCCCCTGCCTTCACAAATAGAGCTACTAGTGGCTAGAAGTAGAAGTACAAGGGAAAATGTTTCTACCTAGTGTATGATATGGTGCATAATATACTTACATATGTTACATATGCATTAATGTACTTTGTCGAATCACATCGAAAATCTAACGGTTGTTGTGCCGAACAATTGCAGGGAAAAATTGTTCTCAACAGAGATAGCTGCGCAACGGCTCGAATCGGGAAGAATCGGTACATGAGGTCGAAGACGATGACCATGGTCAATTGAATGTCGAAAGAAATAATATTTGTGTCTATGAAGAGCGAACACATATCCGACTCGCGCTAATAAACGAATTGAGAAATCTGATTGCCCTGCTCTCGTAATTGACCACATCCAACAGAATCATGGGAGCTTTCGGAAGCAAAGAGAGCAGCACCGCCACCCCGGGGAAAGCTGCCCGGACCAGAGGTCCTCCGCCCGCCATATCAGCAACAGATAGAGCGACACTCGACCTAAAAAATGCCAGAGACCGGCTTCAAAAATACAAGGCAAAACTCGAACGGGACGATGCCAAGATCATCGCACGAGCCAAGAAAGCAAAGGCCGACGGAAACACCAAAGCGGCACTCAACTTGTTGAAGATTCGAAAACTCAAAACGCGGGAGGTCGAGTCTGTAGAAGCACAGCTGCTCAATGTGATGCAGATGGTTCAGACAATTGATTCCAAACAAAATGAAGTCCAGGTTTTGGCGGCTATGAAAGAGGGAAAGGATACTCTTCAACGAATGCACGAAGAGATAACCGTCGACCACGTATTGGATCTGATGGACGAAATCCAGGAACAGCACGAACTCGAAAAGGAAATGAATGAAATATTGGTCGGTGCAAATGTATCTAGTCTCACCATCGAAGATGATGCGGCGATAGAGGCAGAGCTAGAGGCACTAATGGGTACTGCACCTGCAGAACAKCCGAAGGTAGAAAAACTTCCTGTCGCACCCGACACAAAACCCTTGCCAGAGGCGCCGTCCACCAAGTTGCCAGAAGTTGCATCTGCCACGCCAGTACAGGAAAAAGTAGCAGTTGCTGCATTGTAGTAYATTGCAATCAAATGATGTACCCTTTACTGCTCTTAGAGTGTTCGAAACTGATTAAACGAACAGTTTCCGAAATATTTGGTTTTGAAGGTTTTATACTTGTTGCCGTAATTTTTCAATTTACTATCATTCYCTTGTCGTACTGTGTTCTACTTACACCTTAAAACTGTGGTATAATGAGCATTCGATAGCTTGACAGCTCAAATGAGCGATCGGGCGTAAAACGTGCCATCTTGAACATTGGGGGGGTGATGGATTCTGCATCACAAGTCGCCTGACTCCATAATGATGCCCACTATTTCTTCTTCCCAATTGTATAGTACCTTATCAATCATTCGCTGGAAAGGKACAACCTGGTGGCAAAAAWTACTGATATAGTCGCACATCTAGTAAGATAGCAAACCAACTTTAGGGCGGTTCAATTCAGRTCCGTATCATGGATCACGCCATAAATTGACCTACTTTCAACAGCAACGCAATAGTGGAAAAGATAACTCTTGAATTACAGAGYATTAGTTATTGCGAGCCATTCGWTTAGAGACTATTTCCCTCTTGGCATTCAGTTCAATTTTCTCTRCTRATAATCCGAAAACTCCTTCTAAGAAAATGGATTCAAACATGATTTGGGAGTTGGGTCGGGATTCGAGGACAAGTTTCCACTGATGGTATTGCCTTTTGAAACGAATCTGTTCGCAGCCTTCCGRGCATTTTCGATACCTATCTTGCGCTTGAGCTCCTTGTCGATGGCTTGACGAATGTCCTTCACCCATTTATTGCGTTCGTCACGAGAACTGCAAAGTACTAAGAAATTCTTACGAGGGTGATAGAACTGAATGGCTCGCGTCGATTCTTCCTTTTTCATGGCTGGTGGGAACCAGTCCACTACCTTCATCATWATTAAGGGTAGCTCTTCGTGGATTCGATATTTGATCGGAGACGACGCAGAAAATTTAGCCGAGGAACGTTTGATTTTTTTGCTATAGATCAAGATGTCAGAGAACAGAAAGAATCGATATTCTACATCTTTTCCTGATCGATTAGCTCGTTTCATGATGTCCCCTTCCCTCAGAAAGCTTCGAGTTGGATCGTTCAAAAGGAATTCTGCGTTCTCGATACGACGGGTAACGTCTCTCATGATCCTGCGTCGAGCAGCATCAGCAACATGTGCTGTCTTGTTCATCCCCATCTCGTCTACCACATTGTTCAACAGTAGCAAACTTTCAATTTTTTTATTGGAAACTCTTTCCTTTCTGAKTTCTGGTTGGAATGATTCCTCTTTGTTCAAGTGGATGTTACGCTTCATTACCATGTACCACTTTTCTTTTTTATAGCTCTCRTGGTCATTAAACGATGATGCGAAGGAACGCCCACTTCCGCTTYCTTTATGCGATGTATTGAAAAGACGGAATCGGCCCAGCTGATCGAGAAAAGCACTTTGTTTGATTGGCATATCTAGCAGAATTGTCAGACAAAGAGAAAATTTCAGCAAATCGATGCAAGATTCCAAGGCTTTCGGGTCTAARTGGGCAATTTTCAGGGCGGARTTGATGAGTCCATGTACTTGGTGCCAGCTTTTCGTCATTATCGATCTTGCCAGGCATAATTTGGCTTCATCCACAGTACTTCCAACCTCAGCACTGAAATCTTTCAAAGGAAAGTATTTATACTCGTGTATCGCTAATCCACGTAATAAGGCATCCAAATTCTTTACGTTTTTGTTCATCAGGCCAATAGATTTTTTCAAAWGTGCTGTAGATCCTAGRTCTCTCAAGTCGTTATCGTCGTCGATTTGAGCATGCAGCGCAATTGGGTTRCTCTCAATACCGTCATAAATTTTTGATAAGTATTCTTTGTTAATCTCTTTGCCCTTGTTCGCCCTTTGAATGTTCGTGATAAATTCATCTTTTGTCATTTTCTTGAGCTTGTTTCTTCTTTTTCCCCCCGATAATGAATGAGATGATTTGTGAAGGTCCGTGTTCAGAATAATTATGGCAAAGGAAATCAAAAATATCGTATCTTTGTCATCAACTGGACAGTGAATTTGGTCGCCAATATTGTCTTCCCAGTAGCACCGTGCGAAGGTTGAAATCAGACGGTCAATCTGCTGAGCTTCACCTGGAAGACGGAATCCACCTTCGGTCAACAAATGGCGAAGACTTTGTGAAATATTCAAAAATTGAAGACCGATGTGAGTCTGGTGCATTGTATCCAAGTATAGCTGCAATGACTATCCATACTTACCCTTCCTCTATTGTCATTCCAACGAACGACGTTGCTCGGATATAGTTATATCGGATTTGATTYCMAAATTCCATCTCGAATTCTGAGCCACCCACTCCTAAATATTTTCCAAGGATTGAGGCATCAAAATCCGAGCAATGCACTCGAAGAAATGAAGAAATCTCTCGTGGAGAAGCCGTTAGAACATCACAAGCAATCAAATATTCGATGGCTTTCCGGAGGCCTTTCTCCTTCGATATGATTATCGCAATTCTCATTGCGTTATTTCTTTCTGGAATAGTAGCATGCGAATCAAGTGCCTTCACGTGATTGTCGTTCTTAATCTTCGTACCTCCTAGCTTATTCCAATAATTTACTACGAGGGCAGAATCGCGTCTGAAATTGCTACCGCTCATTTCACGATTCGTTTCACGGACCCTTACTTTACCATTGTTAGTGTATTTTTGTCCATAATACCAAGCTTCTGTAATAGATACAAATTCTCCACCAAGAGATTCCGCTGCACTCAATGCAAGTCCTTTGACGATTAGAGAAATAGCATCCAGAGCTCCTTGTCTTAATCGTCGTGCACTTTCCCTCGCCAGCGTATTCACACTTAACCCCTCATAACCATCATTATTATTTACGTCCTCCTTGGATAACTTCTTGATAGGAGAGAATGAGTGGCTAGCTTCAATTTTGTCCCCGAGGAATTCTGTGCAATCTTCTGAGATATTGCACAATAGAGAAAAGAGCTGCTCGGATACTTTCCATTCAAGATCTGGAAGGAACGCCTTTGCTCTTCTTCCGACTTGATGCGTGCCGTAATCAGAATCAAAGTTGAGATAAAGTTCAAGCAATCGATCTGTATCGCCGCTAAACCAATTCTTGATTTCTTTCATGAGTTCGAGCTGTTGAGCAAAGATATACGGYGTATCCTTGCTATCGTTCGATTTGAAAAGAATTTGTGGACCAAGCTTCAAAAGCTTCAGAACAAAATGGTCGAAGAGAATTCCAATCTCAAGTTTCATGTGTTTTCTGTAAAAAGGAGAGCACCACARAACTC
This sequence comes from Pseudo-nitzschia multistriata, assembly GCA_900660405.1. Lineage (NCBI taxonomy): Eukaryota > Bacillariophyta > Bacillariophyceae > Bacillariales > Bacillariaceae > Pseudo-nitzschia > Pseudo-nitzschia multistriata. The sequence goes on along the minus strand of CAACVS010000245.1, from coordinate 33,235 downwards.
CAACTATCTGAATAAGTCTTCGAAAAATTCGTGGATCGGACAATGCATCTGATGTGTTCGTCAATAGACATGGAACGACAAGACGTCGGATACAAAATGCAAATGATATATTTGAATGAGATCCTGCAATATCTTGCGAGTCAACTCCTCTCTCCCATTTTTCCAGGAAAAACTTGAGCATYTCCAACGACATTAGTTTGTTTGCAACGTCTCTCGGATATCCCTCGAATTTCTCATTTTTCCGAACCTTTGACGACGCATTCTTGACACAATTTGCCAAGAGAGTGAAACAAATGGCGTACATGTGTCGTGTTTGTTCGCGTAACATTGTGTCGCTACCAAACAGGCCGGATCCACATAAATTAATCATTTCATACCAAAAAAGTTCGCTTCCGCCCGATCTCATAATTTGATGCATAGCCAATTCGGTRAAGTTAGCAATRTCTACCCGGAAAACTGAATCATCCACAACCTTGTTGAGTAACGTGTCGATAAAGTTGAAATGCGGACATGTAGCATTGTTTGAATTACTGTTGGTTATCTCTTGATGAGAGCACTGATCAAAATGAACTTGAGATCCCAGTCTTGCAATCATAAATACGATCAAGTCTTTTAAAGCGAGAATGGCAGATTGAGGTGCACCACCAGGTAGTGTCCATTTGTCTCTGCTACACCGTATATCCTCAAGAAGATACTGGTCAGAAGCACTGACAATTCCCCAGTTACCTGACGGAGAACTTATACCGAAGTGAAACACAAATAGGAAGAATCGAATCACATACCCAATGCTTCTTGTGCTCAAGTATCCGCAACCGAATTTTATAGMTTCCTCAACAAATTCTACGCAAGCGTGGAGTTGGGCTTCTTGCGCCCCCATCGTTGCTACGTCACATGCGACCTGTATTGATAGATCTAGAAGGGTTGTTCGAGCTGAGGGATCTTGCGACATTTCAATATCATCCGCGTAGAAATCCTGGYGTAGTAAATCTGTTAGTCCCGTGATACTTAAGAAAGCTGACCCACCATGCTTGGTATAGCATGAGGTCAATATCGGTAACAAAATTGAAGTTCTGGCTTCAAAAGTAGTAGTAGCTTCAATGGAACCAGTTCCGCGAAAGCCTGTTGAAACCTTTGGAATAAAACTYAACGCCTCTAGGCATCTATGCAGATCCTTGTGTGCATCGAGAGTCAAAGGTTCTTTCGACTTTGACGACTCACTCATTCTCACACTTGTTCGAGTCTCTTGTGTTGTAAAAGAGGAAAAGGATCCATCAATATCTGATGATGACGTGACTGATTCAAAATCTGCAACACTAGATTGTCGATCTGAATCTGACATGATGGTTCGATGTTCGGAGATTTCAGATCCGTTTGGAAGTATATTCGACGAAGATGGTGTACTTCGCACCGAAGACGTATCTGAATAGGAATACTTCGCACCAACGATGTTGGGATGCTCTGAAATGGATTCCCAAGTTTTGCGCCGGGACAATTCGATCAGGGTCAATCGATGTTTGATCGAACTTGGACTCAGTAGCGAATGTGTGGATCTATCCATGATATGGAAACCCCCAACCTTACTTTTTACGACTGTACCTCCGGTGCAATAATATGATTCAAGACGGATGACTTTTGAATTTCCATTTAACATGGACATAACCAATGGCGGCGGACGTAATAACTCTAAATTTGCAAGTCGTTGTCTGTAGGAAAGAAAAACTGGAGCTTTGGAAGAACGGAAAGTAGCGACAAAGTTTCTGGGACTACGCTCTAAGACCGTGTACCCGTCAGGGATCAGTTCACGTCTTGAAGGAAGAAGTGGAATTATTCCAGTGAGAGGATTCCCTTCTCTGGACCTTCGGAAACAAAAATATACTGGCTCACTTCCTCCCTCGTTAAAATTAATAGGTTGTGCCGAAGATGTAGCATCCAATTTGGGAGAACGAACCAAGCTAAATCCTGGTGGAACAAACTCCTTTCGATCTGGAAATATGATTGACACCGCMGTGACGCAAGGGCGTTGCGCAGCTCGATCCCAATTTCTTTCTTTCTTCACACATAGAAAAAATGTTGCTTTCCGGTCTTCTATACGAAAAGGCTTTCCACTTAGACTCTGAGAAACTCGAAAATACCCTTTGGGTGGCTTTTCGTCGCCTCGAATAACAATAATATCGGTGATAGGGCCAGACTGAACTTGTGCATCTGCATCCTCGATATTCTGGAGACTATTCTTCAAAGTTCGACGAGAAAATGCTCGCCTCGAAGACTGATTTGAAGCATCTTTGGGAGCGAGAGGTGTCGTGGAGAGATACCTGGCATATTCAGATCCAAACATTTGGAGTCGTGGGGTGAATTYKTTTTCATCGCGTCGAGCTTCAGAAGCATCGCGTCCTTCTCGAAAATCAGAGYTCGAAGAATCACTATTCCAGGATTCTCCTTTTGATTGATGAGAATTCTTTTTATTCTTCGTTTTTTTCCAATGAAACGGTTGTGTCTTTTTCTCTGAAGAAWTGTTTTTAGTGTYTYTATGCGCGTTCTCTTTTTTCCTTCTTGAAATGTCGTGCTTGTGAGCTTGGCATGTGCGTTGCTCAAGGKTCTCGAGTGCCGATGTACAAAGTTTTGCGAGCGAAATGTGTCCTTGCTGCTTGAGGCTTACATTACTTTTGTTCTGAATCTCGGTTTCTGACCATGATTCTGTCGGTGGGGGTGGCTGCCTCATTTCCTTCGTAGCATCTCTAGTATCATTGTAATCATTGGAAGGAGGTGAATCATTCAAAGTCAACTGAACCAACAGTTTTCGAAGGAGATCACTACCTGCTTCTAAGAATGGGGAGGCTGATTCTGGCCGATCAAGCTCATCACTCCCAGGTTCAAAGCCCCCATCACTCGACGAATAAGAGAGATCATTAGCAACCGTTTTCACCATCCTGCTCATGGCAGTAGTTTTAATGATATCTTCCTCTTGGATGTAACGAATGTGAATTCATTCCCTAGCAATAAAAAATCATCGAAATTTATTGTGAATACTGAKTACGTACCGTAGTCGGGGAATACTACGATTACGATATTTCGTACCCGTATCGATCTGAGACAAAGCGGACCGACTTTTTACTGTTACGAGTGCTCAGAAGCATAGTATGAGAAATAGTACCACCAGTATGTGACTTACGGTCAACGAACGAATAGAAAAGCGGGGCGACTATCTTAAACTCACAATAATGCAATCRTTTCAATCCAATCATGTGAGTGAGTCATGAATGAATGAGAAATCAGAAATTCTATTATTTCGAAATTTTTGTCAAAAAACAGAAAAAAATTGTTTCCGTTCCCAACGATCGAGTGATGATGTACGGTAGTAGCTTACACATGCTTCGTGTTCGTACCGGCTCAAATTACGTAGGCGGCACCATAATAATACTCCCTAGCATCTCAAAAAATAATTATCGGTGACAACAACAGTGAAACGGAAACTCTCTCACCACCATAATTAAAAAGGCAATAGATCCTTTAGCGACATTTAAACAGTAAGTAAGATTGTTCATCTACCTCAAACTAATCTTCTGTTCATGAATACATTTTCGTGATGAGTTTGACTGAATATGTCCCCTTAAAGAAGAATAGAGAGATTTTAGGATCTTAGCTTCACTCTCGCTAAGACTTGCTTTTGTCTCTCGTAGCCCAAACTTTATATCCTCCACGCCCATTTCAATCTTCTCGTCATCATTGATTGTAGCCTCTCCTGCCAAAAAACGATGAACAGCATTTAAATGCGCGGTATCAAAAGCAGCACGAATATCTGCTGGGCAGAGTCTCGGTACATCATTTGCCATCTTTGGAATTTCTTCTCCATCCATTAAAGCGTCTAAAGTTTCGGGTTTAAGGTTCCACTGYTTCGAAATCTTTATGAAGAGATCAGACCAYTCCTTCGTGCTTTCTGGGGGCCCGACATAAAGGTGTTGTTCGAGTCGCCCAGGGCGTATGATTGCTGGATCGACTTTGTCCGGACGAGAAGTAGCTCCAACAATGAACACGGTGCCAGATGAAACATTTTCTACGCCATCCAAAAACGTGAGCAATTGGTTCACCACACGGTCGGTAACCCCCGTAGAATCGGAGCCACGACGTGGCGCTAACGCTTCCAATTCATCCAGAAATAATATCGAAGGAGCCATCTGTGATGCCCTTTCAAACAATTCTCGAACTTTCGCCTCAGAAGCGCCAATGTACTTATCAAGTACCTCTGGACCTTTACAAGTTACGAGGGGATAGTTGCATTCTCTAGCGAGTGCAGGAACTAGATAGGATTTCCCACAACCAGGTGGTCCGTAGCTATWTGTTTCGACAACAGAGTTTGAGAGACAACAAGTTCGTACATGGTAAGGTGAGCGGAATTGGAAAAATCCGTACAAAAKATGACAATGTTTCCAGATTTTTTACAGCTTACAGGAGAATTCCTCTCGGTAGTTCTATTCGTGCCCTGGAATAGATATGATGATATAGTATCGGGTGGCGGACTGTCGCCTCTAACTTTTCTTTTACATGAAAAAGACCCCCAATATCTGACCAAAGGGTATGATTAGAATCATCAGGTCCAGAGTTGGATATTCGTGCTATCGGTGTGAAATCATCAAGCTCCGCTACGAAAGAATCTGTTAGTGATCCGATGCGCGGATTCATTATATATGATCTAATTGCTCGTAGGCAAAGCTTTTCAAAGTCGCGTGGAATGAATCCTTCAGTGCGCCCAGATATCTTCGAGTTGTCAAATATCTTTCGTATCCGAGGATGATATCGACGTATCATTGCCATTACCAAATCTCCTTGATCTTCTGGTTTCATGTGCGGTACTTTGGCATGGATGATAGGAAATTGAGATGATTGAAGAATTGAACTGTTCATCGAATCTTCCCTTAAGCAAGTAGCAATCAAGGAAAGGTGGCAATGTTTACTTTTAATGCCYTCAATGTATGCAGCTTCGCATAAATGCGAAAGTCTGTCCGCAATCAGCTTAGACTGATCAATGGCTGCTGGGTTCACRGCATGGGTGCCCTCGGAAACGATGTTTTCGTCGCCAATGAAGAGATTTGGAGAAAGGACATCAATATCATCCAATACAATAATTGCGTTCCTTTCTTCTCTTGCTTGCGCAAATACAGAATCAAGTTCTTTCAGAATCTCACTCATCCTTGGTTTTGATTTTTGCAGTTTTCTGCAATCTAAGTAAAATGTAGGTCGATGGAAGTAGAAACTCATCAATGCGCTAAGAAATAGGGCGTGGTGGGTCTTTCCRCTTCCGTTCACTCCACAAAGTGTCACAAATGTAGTAGTAAAGTATTTCACGCGATCGATTATTGGTGTTAACCAATTTGACGAAACAATCGTCTCACGTGGTATCTGAGCTTGAGGCGTTTGACGAGAAGAAATTGAAAGAGAAGAAAATTCAGTGCTTCTTGCTARGAGTCTCTTTGACAGAAGCGAAAAGTCATCAGTGTTCAGTTGTACAATGCATCCTTCGTCACGATCATCAGCCTCTTCTGACGTTATACGAAACCACTGATCTGAAAAGTCAATGTTATCGCTTGTAACGTGCGTAGAGGGTATTGGAATCACTGCGCCGACCGGCAACACGTGTTGAGTATTTTGGCAAAGCCAATCTGGGTAACRCATTTCGTGATATGTTGCCAAATCAATATCTGCAACGTTCCACGCTGGTACCTCTATTTTATTATACTGGAGATGTAATRTCTCAAGTGTAATACTCTCCATTGATACTTCTCGGGTGGACATCAGAGGCCTAAGGCAAACCCGATCTTTAAAAAGTGTTRYCCGAAGGTCCAAACGAGTGCCGATAAAAAGTACTACAATTTTGACAGTGCAGAGCCGAGGCATCAAAAACGTAAGAAAGAATTTTATCCGGTACGAATCAAAGCTTGATATTACACAGTGTTTAAGTGTGACAAGATGATTTAATTGTCATAGCCATGATTGCGTAGCGCGTCAGTCACAACTGTGCAATGAGACCTTCTCTCGTAGAGAWTTAGTTGTGTTCGTCTTCTTCTAACCAATGAAACGTCTATTGACAATGATACTAGAACSATAGTCCGACTTACCTGCATTGTTTTGCGGTATTCGAGAAGAAGTGGTAACTCCCACCAGGCGTGTGTCGTTTGCGTGACATTCATCTACCTTCAACTGTGCCCATTTTGTTTCGAAGGGCCATTGATTGCAGTGAACAAGCACAAAGCCCGGCTCAACATGGAAAGATTCTGTTTCGGTCAACTTTGAMAASTTATCATACGAAGCACCCCAATCTGAATCTGAGGGAATCAATCGAAGAGGTTTTGACCACGAAACCATTTTCTTTCTCAAACGAGTTTTAGGAGAGACGATGACTTCAGTGTCCTGAATTAGCAGTGCGCATCTCTGTGATATACKTTGTTCCTTAGAAAAGACTCTACTCCGGTTGTCAGACACAAAGCTGTCTGAAGAAACCGAAGGCAAATTTGGTTTCAAGGATCTTCCTGTAGCGAATTCTTTCACTGTGACTTTTACACGATCGATTCCGCCTATCCTCAAAGTTAAGAGTTGGTTTGGATAGACTACACTGACTTGCCTTAAAAGTCCACCGTTTTCCATAAAACCACTATAAATCTCTAGAAGTTCCCAATCTTCCACGTTCGCTGGCTCGACATGCACACTCGCGGCGTATTCAATGTTTGAGAGAGAATGAACCGAGACATATTCTGGGACATCTTTGAATCTATCCGATACTATAGATCGAGGGAGCTCAATTGACTCTTGTCATTCGTAAGACGAAGTTGAGAAAATAGAGTAGCATCAAGTTGCAGGTGATTATCGAAAAAAACTTTTGAGCTAATTTCTGATCCATGAATGAACGCAACAGCATCACTTTTTCCAATCAAAGGTTTTACTAATTGAATTCTATTRCAATCTTAATAAAAACAAACATACCTTGTTCCGAGGAAAGCCCACAAGTTCCTCCATTGTATGACGCATAAATGACCGTGCTATTTCCATCCGATATTGAAAGAGGCAAAAACGATATGGAAMCATTTACATCTTCGTCGAGATGAGTCCATCCATTCGGTCGTCGTACCGGATACCCCGAAAACGACTCCTCTTCTGAGCAGTGTATTCTTCTGAGCAAATCGTGCGCCAATCCGGGTGACAAGCGAGCAAATAAATTGTCGCTGCATGCTTCTTCTCTAATGATCAACCTTACTTTTCTGGGAAAATGCGACGGACAATCTAGTCGCGACGAACAATTGCTATCGCTCCTACGGATTGACATGTCTACTCTTGTTGAGGGATTCTTCACGGTTGAAAATCAAACATCTTAGTCGACCGAACCTTGCAGCTGTGAAAACGATAAACTGRAACGATACTCAACTTGTTTGATTCAAATCATCGAAAACGTCCATTCAGTCGACGCTACTTCGGTTGTACCGGTAGATGGATTCATCGTTTTCCGCGAGTAATCTCCTGCTGCTGTACCAGTACCATAGTAGCAATAGTACACATGCATTCGTATTGGAAGCTACCAAAACTAAATTTGTCATGAGAAAAATAATGACTACTAGTAGTAGTACTACTACCTAGTAGTAATCGCAGCATTACTACTACTACTAGTAGTATGACTAGTAGTAGTACTACTAGTAGTACCACCACCACCAGTAAAACTACTACTACTACTACAAGTAGTAGTACTACTACTAGTAACAGTAAAACACTATTTCTTCTTGTTGTTACTTCTTCTTGTTCTTTCTAGTGCTTATACTAGTACTAGTAGTAGTACTACTAGTAGTAGCAGAATACCGGAGTTACTTCTAGTAATACTACTACTACTAGGTACTACTATAAGTATTGATTGATACTACTACTAGTAGTAGTAGTCACTCTCAACAGTACTACTAGTGTCATGGAATGTGAGTAACAATCATGCACGGAAGAACAACAAGAAAAACAAGATCCATTGAGGAAATATTGTGTGGTTACTCTGTATTAAATGTTATAATACTAGTTCATCAAGCATCTGTGCTGATAACACTAGTACTAGCAGTATCACTAGAGAATACATTAAGAAGTACTTCCCACTTTTTTGTCTTTCTTGTTTTGTTCCTCTTTTGCCAAGGAAGAGGCAACAGATGGTCTGGTAGCCGGTAGCCGGTAGCCGGTAGCAATAGCAGTAGTAGTAATCTAAGAACAGCTTGCGTTTAATAATGAACAGGAAGTCCAGTAAGAACTTGGACGTCATTGTGACAACACAGTTTCTAGCATGCACCATCAGTACACTATGGCTGATGAGTAGGTGATGTTTCATCTTCGTTGCCGGAAATTGTCACGATAAACTTGACATTCACTTTCATCATTGATGTTTGTAATGGGAGACACAGAAGTGGGCATTACGGAGCAATCCTTGTCTSTRATGAATTCCTGTTTGTCGCTCCGAGTTGCAAAACTTATGAGGTATGAAATRATCAGGGAATTGTCGTTAGCCTCTCGATGTTGATTGGAAGTGTGATGGCAAAACCAGTTGCGTTGAAACTAAAGTTTTAGAATGCAACCGTCTCTTTTTTCAATGCAGTATCACTTTAATGGCATCATGRGTCATTCTCTAAGGAGACTTCTTGCATACTTATTGACTGCAATCCATCATCTCCTCTGCTTTGTTCTCGGTTTGGGTCATTCTCATCCTTACTGTCGACTTGTGTTTGTCCGATGTTAACAAGTACAAATCCGAATAAAACAAATGCAGCGCCCAAAATTGATTCCAAGTTCAAAACATCTTCCTCTCCAAGGAAAAYGTCACTGGCAAAAGCCAACGGGATGGTAAGGCCTAAACCGACGGTAGCAACRGTGGCCGACGTCAGTACTACAGATCGTGCCCACAAATAATCGCTGATAACGTTATTGAATAAACCATTGATGACAACGCATGAAAGTACCCAAGAGGATACCGTCACACTTTTTGCAATTCCGAGTTGATAAATTGCAATAGGAGACAACGCTACCATGTTCCACAAACCGACGTAACCTAAGAACAATTGCATGCTCATTAAGGACTCATCTCTGGGACATATGACCCTTATCATCACAGCGTAAACCCCATAGAAAAGAGCTGAGATTACAGAAAGTATATCTCCCCAGAGATGAAGATCATCGCTATCGTCGCCTGCGACAGTGCCTCTACTATCGTCGTCAACCACTATACCCGACAAAAAGCGCAYTCGCCTGACGTTTCCATCTTCTCCTTCCCTTGCGTCGTGCCGTGCAGTTAATATGCAACCAGTCATACCAAATAGAACACCCAAAAGTTTCCAACAGGAGAAGCGTTCGTCTTTCATAAACAAGGCGATCAAGAAAGTAAAAAGACTCCCCGTGTTCACCAAAACCGTGCTGGACGTGATGGAAGTATGCTCAAGACTCGCATTGTATGCATAGTTGGATATGAACCAAAATGGGGATAGTTTTGCGGCAGCAATCATGTGGTCTTTACCCGTCCAATGATTCTCACTTTGGTTGGCACTGCTTTGTTCTTCGGCGTTATTGTCRCCGCCGGGATTGGCGATTCTCGTGATGTCGGCATCAAAATTTCCTTGTCGTGGCTCTTCCCTTGTTGGGATGCTTTCGTAATTTGAATCGCCACTGCAAGTGGATTGCCAAGTGATCAACCGATTGTACAACCAATTCAGCGGAAGTTGTACTACGAAGAGAGACGTGCCGATATATGTCAAAAGAAAGGGAGCATCGAAGCTTTGACTGTACAAATACTGTACGACAATGCTTGCGACACTCCAAATTACAGCCACCAAAAAGATAAAGACCAATCCCAGTGCATACGATGACATGTTGGCTAGCGACATGGTTTGGATCTTGGTTACGGYTGTGGGCAAAAGGAAAATACCATACCGTACTCCCCACCTAATGGAGTTATCGATGGGGGAATCGTTTGTTAGAAGTACCGGACAGGTATCGTACTTYGGTAGAACTTCGCGAAGTCTATTTTTTGTTCCTTTTTCCTTTTGAAGTGTAACAGAGTACTACGGTAACTGTTACTGTAGTCAAGCTCATACAAGTTCCTTACCTGTACGTACCAAGTACCGGTACGTCCTGTAAAGCATGGGCGTACAGCACGGTTCCAGTGGTATCGAACTCGACTGGCACGGCCGGCCCCTCGTGCCTGTCGGAGTGAGTCGTTTGATGCAAATCAAATTTGATTCGTGTGAGTCAAAATGTGAATCGATTGTTCGTGAATGATAAATGTCAGATATTGTTCATCGCATTAAAGTAAAGTACATTCGAACGGCACGGTAGTACCTGGTACATTCATCGCTCACAAAAAAGTAATGTAATTTTACTTGTGCGAAGTCTCACACTGTACGGTACTACTGTACTCATTATGACTTTTTTCAAACAGGCCCTCAAGTTTCATAGCAGTAGTGGTAACTCGTACTAGTTACGAAGTACTTCGGGTATAAGTAGAAGTAGAAGTAATGTACTGTACTGTACTGTACTGTACTAGTTAATGCCAGGTGTTGTGCTCGTGACAACGATCCGAAATCTCACATTTCGCTTTCGGTATCGTTTTCCCAACTGAATCTCATATCTGGATAAAGTAGCGCAAGCGTTTGTGACCCGAGCGATAAGGAAAGATCCGCTCCTTTGGTTTATCAGAGAATACCAGGTTGTGAAAAAGTGAAATTGATTTTCRGTGCTGCTCCAGAGGAGACGATCGTTTGCTAAGCTGGCGTAAACACGGACAGGGACATTTCATTGAACTGTATCTGCTGGTGAAACAACASGGTGGCCGCGTAATAGCAAACCTATTGAGACACTGTTAGCTTTCTAGAACCCATCGTAYAAGGAAGGATGTCGTCTTCAGCCGGATCAACCGGCGGGAGAAAACCCTCTAGAGGTGGCAATAGCCCAGGGGGACGCGGACGAGGTAGAGGCGGACGACGCGGAGGTAGAGGAAGGTCGAATAATWCGAACCGACGTTCGAACAATTCGTCAAATCAATCCCGGAGCACAGGAAATTCCTTAAATGGTCCGAGTAGGAATAGCAACAAGAAKGAATCTACGAGGCTTCCGGAGATGAGGGATGAGGTATGTTGGCAATTGAGAGGGACAACTGCCATTGTTTGTTGACGGCTATTATGAAAAGCTGAGAAATATGTGTGTYCGTGTTTTTGCGAAAATAGTTTCTTTCTGACCCTCACCCATCAACTTTTTCTCCGAAATTTCCGACTCATTTCTATCGTTATTGTTTGGCGGTCGGTCGTCCATCCGAAGGAGGTTTTGATCGCTTTCATGCCATACATGAGAGGTGACAACCAAATAGCTATGTCGATACACGAGACATATCAATCGGGGCGTGACCAACAAGCATTTTTACAAGCTGCGCGTCAATTTCTATTTCAAGAGCAATCAAGGTCGAAAGGGAGACATGCTTCTACTTTGTCTACATCTCCACAGCCATCTTTGATTTCGGGTCCTAATTCTGCGCCTCTTCCCATGCCTACAACTACACCAGTCGTCACAAATTCTCAAACTGCTAAATCCCCAATTGATAAAATGAATGCTCCTGCCTTTTCCAATGGACAATTGCGTACAAATGAAACACTACCACCRCAGATGAATTCGCCGCTTCCTCATGGCGTTCATAACACAAGCCAGCAGCTACATTATCAAGTCGGGCAAAACCATCTACAACAGCAGCAACCGCAACAGCACCATGTAAATCAGCAACATCATTTACAACAATTACAGCCCGGAGAAGGATCGCCCAGCATGCACATATTGGAACGGAAAATGGCGAAACTACTTTCGGACGATGACGATATTGTTACGATGCCCTCTCCGCCGTTGAATAATAATACTGCTAGTACGATTGGTCCCTCCGTGAACGCTTTTCATTCAAGTGGATCGAAGAGTACACTTCCTCCTCCTCACTCCCAACTATTTAATCCATTGCAACATCAGAATTCTGTGACAAGTCAACAGCAGAATTATCGGCAGCAACAGCTATCTCCRCCATTTCAACAAGTATCAAAGCCGCCAAGTCAACGACTGCCACACGGTGTTCCAGGAGCAATRCCACAAATTGCCCCGGACATTTTGTCCTCTTTATTTAGCAACACGGTGAAAACGAATAGTGACAATCGTACCCCACTCTATTCCACTCAACAACCAATCAATCAGTTTCAAAATAACACAGCTCCTGTGTACAGTGGAAACAATACCGCGTCCTGGTCCTCTTCTATCCAGMCTTCTGCTTCTCCAATCACTTCATCTGCGATTGAAATTCAATCCAAAGCGACCACGAACAGGTCRGTAATCCCTCAGTCTCCGAAGCAAACACCATTGGAGACRCCCACAAAAAGAATAACGTCTACGAAACTAGGGCCTCAAGCRACACCTAACAAAACTCACAAACCGGAATTTCAACCCAAGCGATTGTGGACACACCTAGAAGAGCAACCCGGAAAACTTCTTGTAAACGACGTATCGGCATCTGTCGGCACGGTTGTAAACCTACGCCCAAGGCAAGAGTTGACCGCCCGATGGATATTACCTTTGAGTTATTTGAGAGAGAGAAATACAGGGAAAAAAATTACATCACCTCGAGATCTTTTAAAAGGCTTGACGGTGGGACTTTTTCGACGCGGATGCACAGAAAATGGTGTCCAGGCATCCATCGTCTCAAAGGAAATATTGCGTCCGAAGGGCCAGTCGCGTGACGATTACCCCTTTCAAGTCATCGACGACGTGATCGTTGGGACTGCGCCATTCTACTCGCCGCGAACACCCGGTCACGTTGTCTTTCGTTTGTACTGGCGAGGAAATCATTTGCATACCTTAGCAACGGGACCCACTCTCAATGTTCGCATCACGGAGAACGATTTTGAACCATCCATCCGTTTTATACTATCTAATTTTAAGGGAAAGAAGGTCAACCCAACGAGCCTTTCTTCGTTGAATTCACTTGCTCTTGTTTTGGAGCAATTTCAAATTTCCACTAATAAGTCGGGTTTTTTGGTCCAGCATCATTTTGAAAGCGCTGGACGAGCCGTTTGGGGCTGCGTGTGCGAGTCGCGAAAGGTTCTTGACGCATGTTCCGTTGATTACCAGAAGACTACGATCAAACTTGAAAAACTTGAGGAAACAGTGGAAGAGTTGAAAGAAAAGGTCGCAGAGGAAGAACAAGAAGAAAAAGAGGAAAAGGGTGATGCTGATGATGAAKCGACGCAGAAATCTTGTGACACAGTAGATATYCCACTCAATGTAGCTCTCTTGAGAGAGAAAACGAAGTCGTTGATGAGCGGACGGGCATCTTGTGAACGGAAATGGAGAGATTCCCAACTTGCCTTTGCTTCAATTTTAAAGGCGATAGTGACGAACCCTTCTGTCACTATGCTGCTACGACGTGACTTGATAACGAAACTTCGCTTGGAGTTTGAGCTTTGGTGTCCTCTCTGCGAAGAATTCGCCATGTTAGGGGATTCTGGTCAACAGATGTGGTATGAACCGCTTACTAGATTCTCTCAACCAATCACAAATGATCACTTCAAAGTTTGTACCGATGCCAGATCCAAAATGCAAATTAGAATCCTAGGTTTCGACCCGAACACGACACGGCTTGACAGCATACTSTATACAGCTAATCGTGATGGGACCCGCCAGATGAATGCTGGTGCAGTAAACTGCTTCAATTGCCTTTCAAGTTCCATGGGTCAATTATACCAAGATGTGTACTTCACTGCAGACTCAATTTTACAGCAGAGGGAGGCGATTCGTTCGAAAGTAGAAAGACTTGTCGGTATGTGCGATTGCTTTCCTCCAGGCACGAAGGTTGCAATTTTTGGTTCTTCTGCGAATGGATTCGGTTCACCCAAGTCGGACTTAGATATGTGTCTTCAAGTTCCAAGTCACTTGTTGGTAATGAAAAGCGGTGATGCAAAAGGTGCAGAAGCTATGGCCACTTTAGCAAAAATATTTGAGGAGAACAATATGGTCGATGTTGATACATCACGTTTGGGGGCAAGAATTCCTGTCATTAAATTCAATTGCCCTAGAGAAAACTGTGGTAATGAAAACAAAGGACTCGTGGAATGTGACCTATCWATGCACAATCCTCTTGCCGTATTGAATACGTCATTGCTGCGTTCTTATGCGGAGATCAACCCCGTGTCTCGCGTCATGGCATCTGTAATCAAACGGTGGGCRAAAGCTCGTGATATCAACGATCCAGCTCGGCATACACTGAGTAGCTATGGATACATTCTAATGCTTTTGCACTTTCTAACATACCACAAGCGATCTGGWGATGGCTTGGTCTCGCCGGTGGGAAAATTATCACGTGATAATCAAGCGATCCCATTGCTTCCTAACTTACAGTGGATGAACCCCAAGTGGCCTGATTCTTCTCGAGAAGCCCCTTACACTGAACTAAATGAACTTCCGAAGCAGCTAATGCAGCACCCAAGAGAAGAAAACGTTAAGGTTAACTCCTATTTTTATCGACTGGGCCGAGCAAATTTGGAAAACTTACAACAGCGCTTCCCAGGTCAAGATCTCTCCCTTGCGATTCTCCTTGCATCCTTCTTTCGATATTATGCCTACGATTTCGATTACAAACGCCATGTTGTTAGTTTAAACTCAACAAGCAGACATGGCATTGTTGAACGTGAGGTGAAAGCAGAACTAGATGGATGGCGCAACTATAGTGCAGCTCTTACCATCGAAGATCCATTCGAAACCTTTTATGACGTTGCTCATGTTCTTCGTGGCGGCTACTAYCATCGAATCCGCCGAGAGTTTGCTGTTGCGTATTCGAAAATTGCAGACGTGGCAATGGGCAAAACTAGCAGTTCATGTAACAACAGGGTTGTAGATCTSACCACGATGACAGGCATGGACCTAATTGATTGGATTTGTGAGCCCGTATCAACCGAACGAGAGGAGGGGCAGTTAACCGAAAAATAGATTCCTAAATATATTCCACGAAGGCGAACAATTTATTTCTAATTCGATGTGCAGCACGACAGCAATTGGAAAACCGCGATCGCACCTCTCCAAAAAATAACACAGAAAAATCACTGAGTGATACCAAARTCGCGACTCGATGAAAGCTACGGCAAGTATCTATTGAGTGATTGCAAAGGTTTCACTATTTACTCTTCCGCTACTGATGATATGAATTGGGTCGTGCTGCCCCTTGTCATCAGTTCATATATGCGAGGGGGRAATGCATCATCATAAATTAAAAAAATTATATGCGAAAGTGTAAGATCATGATGTGAAGGAGTCTGCAGGGTCATTGCGAAGCTGCAATTTGTCRGGAACCATGTCGATTTCAATTTTTGAGGAAAAATTTAGATTACCAGCCCCCCTTCCTCGTAAGGAACATTGTGATCAGTTTTGATCACAAAAAAATGTGATCAGAAATAACAAAGTTGTGATCGTTTTTTTGGCGATCAATCTTGATCACAAATTTTGACCCGTTTGCGTAGAATTGGTACTAGTCCCGTATTATATTAGAATTTAATATCTGAATATAAATAATACTTACCTTCATTCCCAATTAAATGTACCAATGACCCTTTTTTGCTGTTCCTAAAGAGTGTCCTTGAGTTTAATTAACACTCATGAATAGTTTTATTTAACCCTGAATTGAATATGATTGAATATGACTTTGTAGAAAGCGTAGAATCAGTACTACAAAGTGGAAATGAGCATGCACGTGATTAAAAATTATTCTCACACATAAAATTACACATACTATTAACACAGCAAATGAAATTTTGACAAACAAGAAATGACMGCACAGGAACCTTTTCAATAATTAAGATRAGAATATCGTGATAAAGCTCTCATTTCTGGCTTTCTATRGCTGTTGGTGGCGTCRTTAAATGACCAGCAGGACCCTTTCAACTGGTAAAATGAAAATCATATGCCAAAAAATGCCCTCTGTAAGTAAATGCCCCACGKATGTCAGAGGCATTCAATTAATAGTGTGGTCTATATACTTGTWTRCATTTATAATAGAYCTGTTGAACAAAAAAAGAAGCATTCCAATCGCCCAAAYAATGACCTTATTTCTTCAGCAGTAGTAAAGGTGCAAAAGGGAAAGAATTTAATTGGGAACGGATGAAGTAGTATCAGTCCTGTATGTACATACAGTATAATGGCTTCATAATGATACCAACAGTTGTGCTACTACTACTACTATGTAAAATAAATAAATATTTATTTATGGTGTATATATTATATTAATTGTAATCCAGCATCCTGCGACTAATATATATAGTAAATATATATAGTAAAATCTTTTACTGCTGCTGGTTTCCTCTTGCTTTTTAGTTCAGAGATGACAAGAATGGCAAACCTTGCTACTAGTATCTCCTTAAAAGATATGCTGCAGAACAATCACTGTTAGAATGCCACTGCTAATTCTAGAAGCAGCAGTATTCTCACCATGCTGGATGTGGTGTTGTTCTAGTCAGATATAGGCTCTCCTTTTCCGTGCTCTGAGCCACAACCTTGTGGCTTAGTAGGGGCACTCCTGATATTCATTCTTATTGGATTTCTTCACTTGTGTATCAGGTTGTACCCTCCTTCCTTCAAATTTTGCTACAGTATAGTTGCCTGTTGTAGTCCTACCTGACAAGCTCCTATTTTGACCCTCTTGGTCTGTTTACACTGCTACTACCTGCTACTTCTTGTTCAGTTTGCTGCCAATATACTGCTAGTAGTACATTGCTATCATGCCTTAACTGAAATAGGAACATCTATCACAGAATAGTAATACCATTTGTAGAATTATTAGTATACATAATCAACTGCTGGTGCTAGTGACTACATTGTTGTTACTAGTACCAGTAAATATTTCCATTAAAKGCATTTTTTATTAATTATATCATACTGTAAAAAAAAGTTTTGAGAAGAGGTTATGAACCATAAGTCTATTTTGTAATGGGATTAGGGGCAATCCCAACCCCAAGGTATTTGTTGCTCCCTGTCAAACATACCTGCATGAGGAAACTTATCAAGGTTGGTATCTCCTTCAAAGTCACCCAGCTGATCAAGCACCAATTAAACTTCATCTCAAAGGACCCTGTACCAATTCAGCATTTTCCCGCAGCAATGCTCCTGTATGTTAGCAAAGCATTCTGCATTGGCAGTTTTGTTGATGGTGTGATTAATCTTCCATTTTTGTTATTACATTTTTGTAGAAGTTAATGAGGTTTTGACAGTCTTACAAACTTAGCACCTTTTTGAGGCATTTCTTCTTAGTAGTATTGACAATTTAACTGGTGCGTCTGTTGGAAGTCTTAATGAGACTCTGTTAAAGAGAACCAATGAGAATGCTAAGAAAACAAATAGAATAATGCTGGACTTACTGCTATTTCTTCCTCCTCATTTTGAGGTATGGATATTATTATGTTTGAAACAATAGGAACAGAAAGCCTAGTTTAATGACAGTCATGTATTCTTGCAAAGGGACAAGAGCTCTATTCAATTAAGTTCTATGAAATATTCTTCTCCTCTAGTAGTAGGGAGAAATATACTATTATACTTGTGGTCAATTTCCTCCCATAGTATAAGCTCTTAGACATAGATAAGTGAATATTACTATTATGGRTCTCAAGGAGGAATCTTTAAGTTCATTTTACAATTTTATATACTACTAGTAGTAGTAGTACCATATGATGCAACTTTAGGTTGCTGATGCTTTAAGAAGTACAACAAGTCTTCAAATGCAAAATCATATTTGTTGTCTCATCTCATGATGATTATTCCATGCTGCTAGGTAATCAAGTATTATCTTTGTAATATTAGTGCCTCTCTTTCAGTGTGATGCCTGTCTTGTTTCATAACAAATGGTTACTCAAAATAGTGATGAATGATTATTGCATTAAACRTGCTTCATGATGTTCATTCATTCCAACTAATACTACATAATTTATGATAATTGAATACAAGAAAGCTCATTGAAACTAGTACAAATTCYACTACTTAATTACATAGCCATCTTCTTTCTAAATGCTGTAAGAACAACCATCTGAAAAAAAAACTGTGGTGAGAGGCCAATCATTATGAATCTAGCCATCTAGTCATTCTTGCACATTAGAAAAAAAGCTCTTTAGAGCAGCACAATGCATCCTGTACAGCAAGTGNAGAGGCCAATCATTATGAATCTAGCCATCTAGTCATTCTTGCACATTAGAAAAAAAGCTCTTTAGAGCAGCACAATGCATCCTGTACAGCAAGTGGATGTTTGTACTAACTCTGAATTGAAGTTAACAACTTCAAAACAAAGCTTGTGTCAACTGGTGTTACTGTATTTAATTTTTAGTATGAAATGTGCATGTGACATGGCATTAATTCATTGATAATTTTTTCATACACTGATCTATTTTTATGATATGTTTATAAGTGGTATTACTACTACTACTACTAGTAGTAGTAGCTAGTAGTAATCATACATGCTGACATATTACTTATTTTGTCAAGGCCTTTTTTTAAGGTTACTAGTATGTTGTATTCATTTTTGCTTGTTTGGCACCAGCAATGATCACTAATGATCAGTTCAAGTCATAGTAATATCTAATGATTGCAGTCCGAATTGCTTCAAAAAACATTTTTACTCCACGCAAAAATCTGGGCCACCACAAGTCACCATGTGGATCATACACAGCTCAGTTGCAAGCAGTACTTTCCAAAGCAGATTCGATTTCCTCTGCCATACAGCAGTGCTCACCCAATCRACCCACAGCACAAATGCTTTATGAAACAGTGTTGCGTCCTGCTGCCATTGAGTATCCTCTGCCTCRGTCCTTTTTGTCTTCTGCTCAACTGCTCATGTTGGAACAGAAATACTTTCCACGCATTTTCTCACTTTGTGGCTATGCACGCACTACTGGTGCAAGAGCCGTTCTCTATGCACCAGCATCGGTAGGAGGAGCAGGGTTCATCCCATTGGAYGTCATCACTGGCCGCAGTTACATCATCCATTTCTTGAAGCACTGGAGATCCCACGACATTGCAGGAAAGCTCCTTCGGACTGTCCTTTGGTGGTTCCAACTATTTTCYGGTCTCTCCAAACCAGTTCTTGAATGTCCCTCAATTGCCCTTCCATACATTCCCAGCAACTTTTTCCATGACGTTCGAAGGTATCTGACTACTAGTATAAAGGGCACAATTACTGTCGATAAAACAGGATTGATACCACCGCTCCGCCGTGGCGACCTTACAATTATGGACCTTGCCCTTGCCAGAATCCTTGCAAATGTTCTCAAGATTCCTAAAGGCCATGTGYGCTCACTCCAMCAGATCAACTCAGTTYGCCTGTATCTCAAGGTTCAATGGCTTAGCAAACTGTGTCTTCCTGGCAMAAGTAAGCTGTCTCCAAGTATTTTCACCCACYGGCRCCTAGCACAATACCATCCCTCCACTGCCTATCCATATCAGCCCAAGCCAGAAAGGAAAAGCTGGCAGACCTTTGACAAATTTCTTTGCAGCATCTCCACTGGCCCTGTCTCAGACAGAATTTTGGCACCTGCTTRTCAGCTAGGCAATTGGCTTCCTCCTCACACTTGTCACGGGGTGTGGAATGCCTATTTGTCCACTGATCATCACATATGGACGTCGCCAAGTCCAGGCAAYTGGGAGTCCCATCCTGTGGTTCTAACCCACATAGGACCACCTTTCCAACTGTCAGAAAATCCCCCAATGAAGTTCCCTGCACATGGCCAGGCCTTCTACGCCGCCTAGTTCCATGGMAACACCAGCTCCTGAGGTCAGTGCAGTTTGAAACTGAGTTTTCACCGACATTRGATATATTCACTTCTGGGATCCTTCTTCTCATGGTTTCCAATGGATCTGGCAAAGCTGGTTGTATGTCCTATGGCTGGTCTCTAGCCACTACAGCTGGGGATAGAATTGCYCACGCAAATGGCCCATGCTTTGGCATTGAAAGTTCTCTTTGAGCTGAGGCTACAGGCTTAATATCAGCGAGTCTCTTTATAACCCTGCTAGTTTCGCACCTACACCACCACGCCTACAAGAATAGCAAAGATGACGCAAGTTCCTCCAGCTCATCATCCTCTTCCAACGCTTCTCTYATTTGSCCTACACRGGTTACTTTTGTCAGCGACAGCAAGGCACTCATCATTYGACTYCAATCCAGATGTGAATATACAGAGGTCTATGCTAATGCTACCCTTGCACCAGAATTTGACTTGATTGAACAGATTTTTCAAACCCTTCAGATTCCTTTCCTCACATACTCCTTTTCTTGGGTGRAAGGCCATCAGGATGACACCATTGCCTTTGATCACCTCCCTCTGACAGCTCAACTGAATGCCAATGCTGATGGTTATGCCAGAGACTTTCAAGCCCAGATGACTACGCCAAAATTTATCACACCAGTGCTACCTTCTTGCCCAGCCGTTCTCCAGATCCAGTCTCTTTCTGTCACCAGCCAATATAAGAGAGCTCTTGCAGATTCTTGTTTAATCCCCCAATGTCACWCATATTTGAGAGATAGGAACCAGTGGCCCCGACGAGTTATTGCTGATATTGCCTGGAAGTCTCTGAGCATTGCCATCCGCCGTATCTCCAGGGACGTCTTGGTCACTAAATGTTGCAACCATATCCTTCCCACTGCCACTGTTCTCAAACAGTGGAATCACCAACAACAGGATGCTTGTTGTCTTTGCCAGTTGCCTGAAGATTCTGAGCATCTCTTTCACTGTTCCCACCCATCCTGCATTGGATGGCAAAGACAGACTATCTCCTCTCTACGACAACRCATGTCCACACTTGGCTTCCAACCAATTGCCATTGACACTCTTGCTACATGTCTTACTGAATGGTTAGACACTGGCACTGTTTCTCCAGAGAAATATCCTGTATCCCTTCATCCAGCTATTCATTTCCAGAGTGAGATTGGTTGGCACCACATGTTTGCCGGTCACATTTTGCTCCAGTGGTTTACTGATCTTGATCTTCATTCCAGCTCTTACTCCCCGCTCTTGTTGGGGGGTTATAATGGGAATTCTTTCTCACCTCCTACTATATATCATTATGGGAACAGCGAAATAAAGATCTTCATGGCTACACGCTTCCTCGGAAGTAAGCAAAGCATTGACAGAGAGTGATGAAGAAAGTTTGGACCTTTTTGCATTGAAATATCAGACCTGTCTGTCCCATGTCCACCTATTCCCAGCAAATATGGAAGCCTTCTTATTGAAGATACCTACCTCCTTGCTCTCATATTACCATCGAGTCTATGAGAAAACAATTCTAGCAAGTGTCTCTCAAGCTACAAGTGCTTCTGTCTCCAACACCCGCCCTATTACCCAGTACTTCACACCATTGTCTCCTAGTAAACAACCACCGGAGAGCGTCACACAAGATTCACTGGTCTTTGATGCCTACTCCAAAAAGAAGCGACACAAACAACYAGTCRTGCCAGATACTTCTCTGGCTCCCCCTGTCAATTCTTCCAGTGTAGTACTCCAAACCAAGTTAACCCAATATTTCTAATCCAGTGAAACCAACCCCTGGTCGCATTTCCACCAAAACTCCTCRGAGGGAAATGCCGCCCCTCAGAGCAACTACTAGAAGCATTCTTTCTCACGAACGCTATGGTTCTGGCCATCCAAGTGCCTCTTCTAGTTCACGAGGTAAAATATAATATTAAGATTTTTTTTAAATATCTAATGATTGCAATAAATAATGGTCATTTCTGGTMATAGCATCTGATTATTGCAATAAACACACTTCATGATTATTGGTTCTTACTACTGTGTGATGTTGAGTAAATAATAGAATGTAATGAGTTCTTATAGTGCATAGTAGCATGTCTCACAATCCTGTTCAATGAAAATGAAAAGCTTTAATTTCATATATCACCAGTAATGGTACCACYCCAACCCCAACCTATTTGGACACATTGGTTTGTTTCCTCTTCCTGCTCTAATATGAGGAGTCTAGTAATAGTTAGTATGTATGGTGGTGTCAACAGTATTTTTCAACAAGTAATGATAACATMCTACTACTAGCTACTACTACTAGTAGTACTATGTAGAGATAGGCAGAAATAGAGCAGTTGCAGTGTCTTCTGATTGTCAGAATATCAAGGAATCACTATGGTGCAATCTAAGCTGTCTGGTAGTACATACATGTCCCCAGGGGTCATAATAAGAGGGGTGTGTTACAGGTCAAAGACTTCTGCAGCATGATGTGAAAACTCATATTTGTCCATCCTTGGTAGTACCAATAAGAAAAATTGCACAGGGCTAGTGGTAGTAACAGATTTGCACATAATAGTACTGTATTTGCAGTAGAAATACTCTTTCCTTTGTCCAGTCAGTCCCACCAGTCTAGCCCTTAGCAAAAATTTGATCTGTCTCTCCTTCATCCCTTTCTCCTACCAATTCCCTGGTAGTAATTTCTACCAATAATCTAGTCACTATTCAGCAGTKGTGTAATATGACAAGAATCAATTTGATGCCCAACAAATTGGTATATTCAGAATCAGTAGTGTTAAAAATTGGACTAMTAGACAGTATGTTCAAAAATTAAAATAGTGGTATTTTTGATAAGATAACCAGTTGAAAGTTGGGTATTATTACTAGTATTATGCAGTAAAATGAAGTGAAAAAATTCTCTAGTGAAATTTTTCTTATTCGTACCGAGGATGGAAGATGAGTTTGGATGCGTCGCACACCCCTCTAAATTATGACCCCTGCATGTCCCATCACCAACTTGTACCTTTTGGGACAAATGAGAGCAGAAAGACCTGGTGACATTAGTTCAACTCTCTGCAATAGTGSAAAAGAGTAAGAAGAACCAACTTGTTCCAACTTTGACTATTCTAGAAAATAAGTATCTTGCTGTTCAAGCAACATCTGCCCCTTCAGAAAGGATATTTAGTAGTAGGGCACAGAGGATAATCAATGACTTGCACAAAAAGCTTGAAATTCAGGAGGCCTTTCTTTGTACCAGCATTTAGTAGYTGACAAGAATTTGGATCAGTATTACTRGAACTATGAGAAACAAATCTATTGGTGCTGCTACTCCCCTCAGTAGTAGTAAGAAGCACTAAGAATGGAGTTTATATAGTAGTAGGCACTGGTGGAAATTATCTAGCAAGTACTGTCATCACCTCCCCAGTAGTAAGGATCAGAAATAGAAATACTGAAGAGCCAATAGTTTATATAATTTCAAACACCTTTGAAGTGCTGTAGAAATAACCCAAACAATTTTGTTAGTGTTTGTGTGGAGATTGTTGAAAACCAGGCAGAATTTTGCTCTCCAGTAGAATTATGGTTAGTGGAACCTGCTCTGTAATCTATTCTATCGCTTGTTGTTGCTGGGCTCTGTGCCTCATATTTGCAACAATTTTCAAATCCTGTTGCATTGTGCCGCCAGCACTAGCACCAGTATGTACTACATACCTCATGTGTACCACATAATGCCCAGCACCTGCACCTCTTGACCCCTTTTCTTAAATAATAGTACAAGGAACAGACCCWATTGATATGTGGCACAGTGCAGATCTGAATAGGTTATGAGCACAAAGGGGGCCAGTTTTAATTGCTTGCTCTTTAAGTGGCATAACAAAACATCAATCAGAAGTAGAGAACCTGWTGGTCAMATAGGGTTTTCTTTTATCTTCATGGAGATGTGTAGACTGCTTTGTGTTTTTTGTGGAGARCCTTTTGTRGCTGGTTGATTTCTCTGCACACCAAAATTCTAATACAACTCATCAAAACACCAACCACCACCAGCACAAGGACCTTTCTCACTTCCCTGCCACAGCACACACACTGGAATAATCTCACTACAATAAAATAAGCAGATCTAGAAGTTACAGATTGGTCAACCAAGGTGCTTAGAAGAATCAGCAAAAGATTGTTAAAAAAAGGAGCTCCATTTCAACCAGCAGCAAACCACCATCTTGTTGGCTCTTATAGTGGAAGAATGGAACTACTATTATTTATAGCTGTCTCAACAAGAACAAGAACAAGAAGAAGAAGAAGAACAAGAAGAAGAAGAAGAACAAGAAGAACAAGAACAGGAACAAGAACTTTAATCCCATGAGGAGTCATTGCACAGTAAAGAAAAGCAAGATAGCCCAAAACTGATGGCACAGTACAAAAACACATAGCATGTTAAATAAGGGTCACTCACTTGAACAGCTATCTTGGTCCCCACCAACAGCAGACGCTTGAGTATGGTAGGCACATGAATTGAAAGCAAATTTAAAATTGATTCTGGTCATATGGGGGAGTCAGGGAGCCCTAGTGGTGGTATTTATTGATATGCATGTACACATACAGAGTATTAAAAATGTACAATTAAATTGGCCTTTATCAAATCGCTGTAGCAATTAACTCTTGGAGTTCCTCAATGACTCACTACTAGATTTATCAGGGCTCACAGAAAGTGCTGATGTCAGCAAAACAAAGAACAAGCAGCACCACCAACACCAGTAGTAAGAAGAGAAAAAATGAKAACAACAACAAGCATGAAGGCCTGTGTTGATAGAGACATCCACACCAGATGGTTCAGCTACAGATGGTCCACCAAAGAAGAAGAAGAGGAGGAGGAAAAAGAAGATTATGGCTAAGCCTAATCTGGACTGGAAAGTATTTGCACACATTGAAGGTTGACTAGTACAGAGAAAAGCTCAAAGATGCAGCATGATATCTTTCAGTACTAGCAAAGAAAATTGAGTACAAATAGGCCATTGGAAACATGACCAACATATGCACTGCAGCTACCCAAGTCAAGAAGCTTTACAATGTTGAATTGAGGAGTGCAGAAATGGTTTGAGCGCATTTGAATGCAGGGTTGGAGAATATTCTCCCTTCGGAATTGTGAATAGCCCTCCAGTTTACCAGTGTGGTTGGAGACAGTGCTAGTAGATGCTATTGCTTTGTTTGTTGCCCTTGGTTGTTCTGATATGGAAGARCAGCCAAACCACCAAAAGGCACTAACTTGGATGATAGCATTATGTTCTACTACTAGTAGTAGTGGAGGTGCAACTGTACTAGTAAAGAATATGATGAAAGTTWGTCGTCTCTCCCATTTATTCACACCTGATGTTACCATTTTCACGAGACAMTCCAGAATGCAAAGAAACAACAAGTGCTTGGTGGTGATCTTTGGTTGCAAGTGAACAACAACAAGGATATTTTTCCCTCTCCAGAATTTACTTGGAGTGATGAAGATGAGACCCAACTGCAAAAACTGAAGGAAGATGAGGTTACAATTAGGGACACAGCACATGGAACAAGGCAGAGAGCTAGAAAGAAGCAATAGTCCTTTTACCCCCAATGTACCTCAGGAGGAGTCAGGAGGAGRAGGTACGAGCTGCACGGTATGAACAGTTTTCATTCCATCAAGGGAGATCTCGGTATGATTGKGGCTTGCCCAATTTTTCAAAGATKGCTTCTAATGGTCATTTTTTGCAAGTGCATGGGCGCTTAGGCAATAATGGGTATTAGGAGGAAGATTCGGAGGTGATGTGATAATTAGACGATGTTGCCACGTTTGGTTGAACAATGACGAAAACKTCAAGATTTCTATTAAGTACTTGTGTAAGTATTTATACTCGTAACGGTACYACGGTATGATTGGCGTAGTTTGGTGACATCTTTCTGGAAGAATTTTCACCACGGCAGATTCGGAACTACCAGCAGCGAGAAAACTGACCAGACATCTTCGCATGGTCCATTCAAAATTCTTCCAGCACTATTGGCGCTAGTGCCACGATGATCCCATGTCTAGTTCCGATGGTGTTTAGTAATGGAGTGTCCGACGYATGAATAATATGCCCTTTTTTGTTTCTTCAGTCGAAGGTTATGGAAGAAGTTCGCTGAAATAATCTGAACTCTAATAATATCGGTAACGTAAGTGAAAAAAAATCCAGAAGAAGTTGAGGGGGCTGGTTCCAAAWTTGAAACTGCAATTCGCTTCTCATGTGCTCTATTATCGGATTTTGTGGTACCAAAATGACCAAGTTCTACAACTAAAATAGAGKGTTCCTCAGATTTTTTCAGAATGTACAGTACCGTGTGGCACTACAACATTTCCACAGCATAATACGAACGAAAACCAATACCTGAAGCACATTTGACACAACTATTCTTTGACACAATCATACAGATACTTTAGCCAAGAAGTCCCACAAGTGAAAGCAGACTCTGTAGTGATTGTATCGACGTCATTTTCACACATTTTGTCCAACCGAAAGTTTATCCCCCTACATCGACTATGAATCAAATAATCGTTCTCAACAATAGAGCAATTGCCAAGCTCCAGCATGGGGATGTGTATGAAGCTTGCAATATTATGACAGGAGCGTCCAATCTTTTTCTCAACACGCATGATAGCCTAGAAAAATCGAGAAGAAGAAAACATCGAGATTGTACGATATCATGGACTGAAATACAATGCTGCGACGAAAATCAAACCAAAGCAATAATGCAGGACGAAAGGCCAACTGTGTATCCATACGCCCCAACGATAATTAAACCCTGTTGCCAGAAACATTCTAGCACAGAGAATCGKTSCTGTGCGCAGTGTCAAGATGATTCTGATATTTGTCCGAGTAACGTTGCACCTATCCTATGGTACAATCTTGGCTTATGCTGTCAATTACTTGGATCGGATCTTGGTCGAGACACGAAGGAAGGGCTCTTTTACTTACGCCAAGCAACTCGTCTTTACGAAAAGGTATACAATAGCTGTGGTGGTGGAAATGTGTCACACGGTCTATCAACAATGAAGATGGCTGTTCTAAATAACCAAGGCGGGATCTACTACGTAATGGGGGAACGAGAAGCATGTTCGAATGTGATGAGATGCTTATCCGATATCCTCGGATCAATATCACAATCCTTTTTGTGCAGTCGATGGGGYGTATTCTACCTCAATTTGATGGTTCTTGATGTGACACCACATCCCGCCGCTGCAGCATGAAATTCCAATTGACGAATTGGCTCGTCATGAAAAAGATCGAGTTCGAACTCTAAAAGATCGAACTCTAAAAAGAATAGAACAAGTCAATGTTAAAATCTTCTTGTGTTTTCAAATGGTCCAGCATATCAGGATACTGTTCTCATAGAATCTACTCTCAACTGCGCTCAAGTGATATGATGAGCTACTGAARCCACCAGTATGAGCTTCGGGAAAAAATGAACTTACCATTGGGTGTCAGACCTTTTACAATACGTAGCACGAACTGAAGACAAACGGTYAGGGACATCCTCAGAGGGTATCACGCGCTACCTACACACTCATTCAGCACAAACATGCGTCCGTGCACAAATCATAAAGCGACTCCTAGCTCGAGAGATTCAACGGTTACATGCAACACATGCACAAATCACYTGCTTGTTTGTATCACATGTAGATCAGAATCACGTTTAACACGCCTTCACTTCACCTCAACAAGATGGCTTTGAAGRSATGGATTTGAGATTGTTCGATAGTTCCAGCCTTGTATCAAATGATGTACTTCGTRCTACTATATTATAATACTTGATACTCGAATCATAAACTAACTTGAAGTTTTTGAGATTCTGACATGCATGACCTGTGATTTAAAACCTGTCATCTTTTATTTCGATAATGATGAAAAACGCTTCAGAGAATCCATTACCGTACCATTTGCTCTACTGGATATGCGGGATTGTAAAGCAGTAGGATTTTTCTCAAGATGYCGTGCTGATTGGCTTGATATCGGAATAGTTTTCCTGGTAATTCGATGTTCTCTATTTAAGTTTACAATGCTGATGCTTTTGATGCTCATAATAGATCAATTATACTATGCGACGCTTTGCAAAGGCATCATTGCCCCTAATTKATTTAGGCGACAGCTGCACATGGCGGATTTGTTTTCGATAACCCGTAGAAGTTATAGCCTGCAATAACTAGTGCTTCTCCAGGTCGTTGGTTTGCCTCATAAATTCGAGATGCTTCTATRTAACATTTCATCATCTCTTTTGTTTTCCCCATCTGCAGGTAGACGTTGCCAAGAAGATTCAATAATCTTGCCATCGACCCTGACTTGTGTACGTCGGCTTGACTTTTTAAATTCTCCGTGTCTATATCAAGAGCTTCGTTGAAGTAACGAAGAGCTTCATCGATTTGACCCATTTGCTGATGAACTTGTCCCAAGTGTTGTAATGTCAAGACGACATCCGGATGATCATTGCCTAGAGCTTTCTTTTCTACTCGCAAGGTTTCTTTATACATTTCGACGGCAGTATCATCCTCGCCAGTTTCGAAGTGAATGGTTGCAATATTGTACCAAAGGATAGCTACGTCTCTGTGGTCTTTCCCAAGAATCTTGCTTCGAATTCTCAGGCTTTCACCGAAGCATTTCTTGGCCAAATCAAAGAAATCTTGCTTGAATAGGACGAGACCGATCGAATTTAGTGTTGATGCCACGTCCAAGTGCTCATCGGTTCCATAAGAATGGCGGCGAATACGAAGAGCTTCTTGGTAGGACTCAAATGAAGATTCATAATCACGAATGTGGTATTGCATCAAACCAATGCTTGACAAGGTCTCGGCAACAGAGAGGCTTTCTCGACCAAAAGCTGTCATCTGCATTTTGCAAGCTGCCATGTAAGCCTTAAGAGCACTTTCGTGTTCCCCAAGTTGTTTGTGGATGTGTGCGATGTTGACGAGTGTTATGATAGTGTGAGGATGGTTGGCTGGTAGGACTCTCCTTTCAATTTCAAGTCCTTTCTTGTAGTGATTCATGGCTGTCGTGAAGTTCTTCATCTCGTAGCAAATATTTCCTAGCTTGTTTAACGTTGTAGCGACATCAGTACTATATACAGTGTCGAAATTCTTCTGCAATTCGAGAGCTTGAGAAAAATAGTGAAGCGCCATTTTTAGATCGGTTTKCTCTTGGTAAATTTCTGCGATTCCTTTGAATACTAGTGCCAYATCTTTTGACGCCGATTCTATGGGCATAACACCAGATGTTGCTATGCGAAGGAACTCTTTGTAATAATCTAGTGATTCGTCTAGCTGACCGACCTGGTGACAGGTTTGTCCAATGTTGTACACAGTTGCAGCGACATCGACTGAGTCGCTTCCCAAAATCTCGCGTCGTATTCTCAGTGATTCCTCATACACGTCTAAGGATTCTTGAAACTTTGATTGCAGGTAGTACACACGTCCAATGTTGTTACACACTGTGGCGATAGCCGTTTTGTTCGATCGATTTGTATTCGTCATAGTTCTGTAGATGTTGAGACTCTCGTGGAACATTTCCAGAGCGACTTCAGTATTGTTACAGGTCTGGCTGTTGAAGTGAAGGACTCCAATGCAATTCAAAGATGCCGCCAAATGAACAGGACTCCCAAGTTTCGACTCGGATACAATCGACAGTGCTTGTTCGTAGTAAACAGTAGCTTTCTCATCATTTCCTAGCCTGTGATTGCAATATCCCAAGCAATGTAGAGTCTTGAATACGAGGAGTGAAACATGTCGAATAGTGAAATCATCCGCGCGGTTACATAGTGCGATAGAATGCTCAAACCATGGAATCGCGTCGTCGTAGAGTTTTTGTCTTGTGTAGGTTTGACCGATATTGTAATAGAGGGTAGAGGCGATGAGATCTGGATTTGAAATGTCGTCCAGGGCCATAGGGCTTTCGTAAACCCTCATTCCTTCATCGTATTCGATGCGACTCGCTTTATCGCTCTTAACAGCTTTTGGTGACGGTGGTATACGGCTTCTGTCATCAAAAAGTTTCAGCTGTTCGACACCTTGACATTTCGTTACTCTCAACGATCCTGAYGATTCCAYAGATGTCGATATCGTTKGATCAACAATGAATTTCCGGTCAACGCGACACAGCGCTTGCGAAAAAAATTGTTCGGCTTTGTTGTGGTGACCGAGATGATAGTTGGCGATCCCAATTTCTGTCAAAAGCAAAACCGCATCGCTTGTGGATGATGGCTCRGGTCTCAATTTCTTCCGTGGTCGTTGCTCAGTGACATCAATACTTTTGCACGCTGTTGTATCATACGTAATGTTAATCATAGAGCTATTCATCCTTTAGATTATTTCGAATATGTTTGTGTTGTGTTTATGGATTGTATTTATGACACGGCACTATTATTTTTGCTTGTATTTGTAACAACATCAAGAGGAGACCACAGTTTTTAGTTTTCACYATGAAAAACAACCTGATGAAAACTTCGATGGATCGAAAGGTTCTGTTCCAGCAACCGAAATTTTGGTGTACCGTATAGTACCAGATTAAAACGAACCGGTACGTGCCTACGAGTTTACTCGTAGAGAATGAATTCCTTCATACAGTTACTACTCGTATTGTTTAATTTCTGAGGAAGTAATGAACATTGATTAAATACTACTGTAAATGCAGTACGAGTACGAAACATGTATGCAAACTTGTCTATTTAATTTCTGTAAATTTTCCGATTCGGAAAATTTAAACAATAAGAATCATTTRTCTMATTAATTGAAAATCCGTGAGGGCACACAACTGTTGAAGATTYAATGACTTTTATCATTCCAACGCATCAGAAGTATAGAACAATAAGTAAGTTGTTCTTCGGGTTCTCCAGATCAAGAAATAACTTTCGGAAAAAAAAACGCGTTGTCTGCCTGACATCGTGTCCCATTTCGGTGGAATCTTTCCGCTCCTGTTCTTCTTTTTGCAGAGATAAAACCCGAAACGTCACGGTCAAACATTAATAAGCGTTATGATGTAGTTTTCCCCCTACAGCAGAGTACGTACCAGGTTACTGTCCTGCTTGAGATTTACGTACCATACGGTGCGGTTCGGTACGGTACCGTAGGTTGTTACAAGTAAACGACTGYCAGACATGGTCTTGTCAGTGAGACCCGACCCAACCTCCATTCTTCGAAGTCCGAACCCCAGACGTGGAAATATCGTGCACCTGTTAATTCTCTTGTACTTAATAAAAAAGACTCATCTTCTTTCCAGGGACGATCATCAATGAAGATTTTACCACGTATCTTTGCTACTACACCCGCTTCTAGAATGGAACCAGCAGGTGCTGCTTAACACAGTTATTGTTGTTATCTCCAGTCCATTGACCTCTTTGTCCGGATCCGGGCAAGTACTATCAACAGACCAGTGATCTAATGAATTATTCAATCTTGATCACTTCTAATAAATTTAAAGAATATGGGATAAATCGTGCCTTCCGGTTTGTCGATTTCTCTTGTCCTGTGAATTGTAGTATCAGGTATACAGTAAACCTTAACCCTATCCTACAACTCTCACGACATTATTGTCAACACACTCCTGCGGTCTTGTCATTGTCTCGTTGTTGATATCACTGTCCGGACCGAACTCCTTTAACGCCTCGAGATATTGTTGCTTGTATTTGGTTATATCTTCCTTGTTTATACCAAGGATCATGTCTCGAAACCTTAGGAATACTTTTCCTTGCAGTGGTTTGGTAAAGTAGTCTGCTATCATGTCCTCCGTAGGACAGTATTTGACCTCAATCTCCTTATTCTTGATACGATCTGTTATAAAGAAGTATCTCATGTGGATATGCTTTGATCCTTTCCTACACGATAGTCACCCATTGTTCTGCAATAAGATTGCACTCTTGTTATCCTGGTATAGTGTGTGTACTTGATTGTCTTCTCCTGTTTGTTCTATTGCAAACTGTCGGAACCAAAGATGCTTTGGTAGTTTCTCTCCGACTGATATCATTTCCGTCTCAGTCGAGCTGATAGTGTTAATCTTGCTTTTAGTGGATGAAGCATATACTGCTCCTTTTCCCATTGTTGCATAGGCTCCACCGTGTCCTTTCATGTCGGCGTGTACTGCGTGTGCCCCATCTATATATAGGGATGTTCCTTTGCCATTTGCTTTCAATATTAGTGGTAAATGTGCCGTATTTTGTAGATACATGAGTTGGTGTCGGAGCTTCTTGTAATTGTTTATGTCTGGCTCATTCACTCGCGTGCAGAGGAATGCAGTCCCCAGCTGGAGATCTGGTCTTCCTCGCTTTCCCAGCCATAGTGTCTGTGCCGTTAGTGAATGGAATAGTTCTTTCGTTTCCTTGTTCAGCTTTGCCATTCCTGTGTATTCTGTGTTGAATAGGTGCGGCGGTGCTGCCGTGGCTCTTGTCCCTCTCATATCTTCTGGTAGCTCATCGATCATCCGTTTTATGTAGTCATACATTGTGATTTTCACTTCCCCTTGTGTTTCAAAGTTAATCGTCATTCCCAGGTATTGATGTATGTGTCCTCTCACGATTGTCATAGGATCCGTCTTTGCATATACTTCCTCCAGTTTCTTTATCAGGTCTGATATAACCGCCGGGTCTGTGTGGCTTAGCTTCATATCATCCACGTGAAATACTACAGTACACTGCTTTCCGTTGATCTCCTTATTCCAACAGCATGGTTCATAGGGATTCATCTCAAAACCCCAATCTGTCAAGTGTCCGATTAGTTTCTTGTATGATAGCAATGCTGTAGTAACTGTTCCGTATATTGCTTTATCACATTGAACATATATAGTTGGTCGTCCTCGTTCAAAGTTAATGTGTTTCTTCCATCGTTTGGTATCAATCTTTGCTAGAAGAAGAGCCAGCGGTCCATCTAGTCGTAATAGTATTTCTCCCTCCATGTCAGTTTGGAGGAAATGCCCTGGTAAATCACATGTTGCTACATCTCTTCCTTCTCTTGCGTCCATTATCAATGTAAAGAACAGTGCTTCAATTGCTATTGTTGGTGAGGCTGATTCATGTTTTGGTGTCCAAAGTTTCTGTGTTCTCCCGTCGGCGCAAGCTTGTCCCTTGACCGTGATTCTGTCGCGTTTTAATGTGAGGAACAGGAGGATTGGTAGGGCCTTCTTCTTCTCATGATGTGGGATACTTTTGTAGTCTATTTCACTGAACACCTCCCTTGTCAGCATCTGTTTCAGTTCTTTCATTGTTGCCTTCCGGCCATCTTCACCAAATTTCTTCAGCCCTGCCTTTAGGCTATATTGCATCATTATCATGTCGTTTCTATATGTGTTTTTTTGTTCCATTTGTGCGATGTAGTTTAGTGTTGTCATGTAGTTGTCATACGTCACAAAAAGTGTTCGCGGGGTTTGGTCGCAACCCCGCGCGTGTAGTTTTTGTGCGACCACTTAACACGGTGAAGTCATGATTAT